>JAITYZ010000902.1:0-12183 GCA_027744595.1 Paronellides praefectus
CGGATATGCTCTATTTATTACACAATTTGGATTACTTGGCTTGTTTGGAGGTGGATCTCTTTTTTTACGATGGTTTGGATACAAAGAGGTCATTCAAATGGGATATCATAACGTGTCTGTGCGTGTGTTTATTTGTGTGTACCAACCCAACCAACGTAACATGAATTTTAAACGATTTTTTATTATCTTTTTTTTTGTAAATTGAATAAATGTAAAAAATGGCTATTATGGAAATTGAATCGGAGAAAAAGAGTGGTGGAAAGTAGGGTTGTAAATCATACAGGTTATTTATGGGAATGAGCAAAAGAGTTCAAATTACAAAATAAATATAGTGAAATTATTTGGTTGAGTATACAAAACTGGAGAGATGCTCTTGTGTGGTTTTTTTATTGACGAAAGAATAATGATAATGTAATGAATTTAGTGATGGGCTGATGGGGCTCAGGTGTGCGTGAAATTATTCAAAGTCAGGAGAATTCAAATAAAATAAATTTTTTGTTGTGCAAAAAAGTAATGATAATAAAAAATGAGAAAAAAATGGGCTGCGTGTAGTAATCTGCTCTTCTTACTGCTGGAGTTGAACTGTGGTTTTGCTCTAGTTGTTCTGGTTTTTCTCTTTGAGGTGGTAATTTATTTTGGAGTGATAGAGTTAAGAGCAGGTTGATGAGAAGGTATTTTGAAATTAGGTGGGTAATGTAATGTGTAATGTTATTAATTACATGACTCTCTCTCTCTCTCTCTCTGGTTTGTTGCTCCAGACGGTAAACAGGGAAATGGGAGTAAATGAAGTAAAGTAATTACATGGTCAGTTAATTGAAAAATGAGAGCGTGTTATGTAATGCTCACTCAAGTCAAGTCACAATCTCGCATGCTATATTATTTTTTGGAGCTGTTTGATGAGAAAAATATATAGCTAATAAAAAATTAAATGCTTTTAGGTAGGTTCCTTTGGAATTTGTGTATTTAGGTGTACAGCCGTGAAATTAATACTTTTGTAGACAGACGGCAGATAAAAATATGTGTAGCGTGAAAAATATGTAAGGCAAATATTTTTGTTTGATGAGAAGGATGATAAGATTATCAAGCGTTATGTATGAATTTTTAGCAGTTGGAAAATAAGATTTTCTTTTGTGGTTTGGTTGGTGTTGTTGTGGGGTTGGGGTTGGAGCAATAAATAAATTTAGAGAAGAACAAGTGAAAAAAGGCAGGTGATGATATGATGATAAACTATTAAAAAAATAAGAATTAGTGTAGTTAAGAAAAGCTTGTAGGTATGTAGAAATTATATTTATGCAAAAATATTAATAATATTTTATGATCCCGTTTTTTATGATGCGAATTCCTCAATAAATAATAATGTTTTACTTGAGATTTGAGAAGCATACAAATTACCAGAGAAGAGGAGTAGTAGTAAAATAAATATTTGGCCAGTGATTTTATCCATACACTACTGCTATTGTTGTTGTTGTAAAGACTGAATATTTTGAAACTTTAATGCATGCATGGTTGGAGTATGTCCAAAAAAAGAATCAGGATTGATTTTTTTATGCCACGTTTCCCACGAAGACAAGTGGCCAATACAAAAATATAACAAGACTGGGGCTTGTAGAGAGATAGCTTCAGTAGTATTGAGGTGATCTCTTACCTGTAAAAACACAAAAGAAAATTAAATGCATTAATATTTAATGTTTTAACTTTTTATCGAAACAAGCGGAGTCACACATTTTTCGGTTTAAATACACATTTTTGCTTGCATTCACCCCTAAAACGTATAGTAGATTTTCACCAGAGTAAACCTGGATAAGTTTAATAACTTTCAGTGTAAGAATTACTCCTTAAAGGCGTTTTAGTTCAACTCAAAAGATGAAACAAGATAATTTTCATACCAATTCATTTTGAAGAAGAAAAAAATTAAGAAATAATATACCAGACAGTCATCATGATGATTATTATATTAATAATTATCTATTTATAATTCTAAGAAATGTAAAGGAAAATGCATTGCACTGTATTGTTTTTTATTGCCTCTGGCAAAAAATATTCCCATTCGTCATAAGGCATAGTCCTCATCAAACATCATCTCTCATATCACCTCTCTCTCTCTCTCTACCTGGGTATCATTTAATCCCTTCAAATTCTTTCCATCTTCCAACCATCATCAACTCAAGTTTCATTTTCATTTCAAAATTTTAATACTATTTTTGAATGCAACAGGCACAAAAATAAGCAACACAAATTATTGCCACGTTGCTCACAGCAAGAATTCTTTCTAAAAAAATAATACTTGAGAGAGGTGTACTTTGATGTGAGGATAGATTTGAGGAAGGGAGGAAGGAAGATAGAAAGAAACGGTCAATTTGAATTTTGAATGATGATGATGAGTACTGGCAACAACACACAGCTCGCGCTTGAGTTGTTGTGGATGACCACGTTGATGATGATGATGATGATGATGACTGTCTTTCTAGTCAAGTGTAAAGAGACACTCCATATCCTCCACCACCATTTTCCATCAAAGTGAATTAAACATTTAAATTGTTAATGTGCACTTCACATGCTGCATACAGACAGACACACAAGTCAACAGTGTGCTTTTTATAGCTGAGTACCTATATGAATATGATAAAGTGAGTTTACTTTTTCGAGTCCGTGTCCGTCTTCAACAAATCAACTCTTGTAAAAAGCTCCATAGAATAATAATTCATCATTTCATCATACTCTCATAAGCCACAACAACAACAAAAATACTTTTTTTCTTGTTGATTTTCTATTATTTACGCTTGTTGAGTTGAAAAAGGAAAATATCAAAAACTTTTACTCTTGCATATATGCATATTATTCTCCTCTCTCAACGGAATTGAAAATACATAATAATTTTTTGTATAGTTTTGTTTGTGTAGTTTATTTTGTAGAGAACGTTCACGCATGCATGCCTTTTGTTGCATGGTGGACTGTAACACAACAGCACATGTTGTTATTCCTTATGCAAATCATGCCCTCAAAAAAAGACCAACAAACTCGGTACAATGCTTTAACTGACTGTAAAGCTAAGAATATTAAACAAGGGACGGTTTTATGGTGGGTAAAGTTAAAAAAAAATTAAAATTAAACTTGAAAATAGTAAATTTCTAAAGGGAAATTTTATCTGAAAAAATTTGACATTTTCCTACCCCACCAACACCCACCCACCCTCTTCCTCTCTCTATCAAAATTCTATTTATAAATTATTCTCCCTCTAAAAAAATTATCATAATTGTAATACATGCATAACGACAATAAACATTTAAAAGTTTTCTTGCTGCTTTCAAGCAAGCCCATACAGTCCATCCATCTATCTCTCATTCATTTTTTGTCAATAGCCATCATACTCATCATCCTTCATCTTTTTATTTTTTTTATGCTGCATGTGTACTGTTGAATATTATGCAAATCTATAAGAAAAAGATGGATGGACGAGATGGACAGTTGAATTGAATATCATTTTCATTTCTTCATCATCCTCTTCATCCTTCATCGTCATTACCATTATCACATCACAAGGTTTTTATACAGACACAAAAGAGTAAAAAACACCTGCTATGTACATACATACCTATACATGCATACATCCATATTATAATAAACATGTACCTCTTCTCCTCCACCTTTTTTATTCCCTATAGCTTTTTAGCTTAAAAATATTTTCTGTGAGTAGAATATAATTTGAGCGGAAGAAGAAGAAGATGCATTGCATTGGTATAATTGGAAATGCACACAATTTTTTTTTAAAGGATAACCCTTTCTTATACTTCTGCTCACGTACTTGTGCTCTGCTGCTGCTGCTGTTAAGAGACACAAGCTCCCAGCAGCAGCATTTTCTCCCTCCAATTCAATTTTGTGTGAAGATGATGATGATATTTTTGCCAGAAGGAAGGAAGTAAAGAAGAATGAGAAGAAGGCTGCTGCTGCAGCAACAAAACAACAACAGCAGCAGCAGCAAATGATATTTATTAATGGTTTTATTATTATGAGCCGTGGACTCTTAGTCAAGAATGGGCCTCCAGCTTTTTATTTTTCTTTTTCATTTAAATAAACATTTATCCACTGCAATGCACCATAAAATATCATCATCATCCCAGTTAAGAGAAAAAAAGAGACAAAGCGCACACACGTACCCCTATTTATTATACAGAGATACTAGTATCTCAGATACAGATCATATGATATCTCATATGATATGATGATCAAGATGAAGTTTATAAGAAAAAAAAGTTGTGTGTGTAGAAAATTTATTAGTTTTTTCTTTTATTTAGCACGAGGTTTTTTATAGGGATTTGTATGTACATTTATAATAGAAAAAGGTTATTTTAATATGCAAGATGGAGTGTTTGTGTGTAGCGAGTAACGTAACAAGTCATAAAATGCAATATGCCACTACTTCTAGAAGTACGCACTTTTTGAAAAATGTGCGTGCGAGCGCGAGTTTCTCTTTCTCTTTGGTTTTTTTTAAAGTCTTGGGTCTTGAGAGAGTCTCCTGCTAATTTGTAATGCATACAGAATGAGATGAAACGAGGAGCAGCAGGCTTGGCTTTGAGTCATGATATCATAAAGCACTACCACAAAAAGCAAAACAAAAATAATATACATAAAAATTTATAGATATATGTGGGCATTTATAAAGTTTCACTTTGGAAGAAAAAAAATATATATTCTAAATTTCAAGGTCCACACGGTCACGTACCTACATTATACAGTGTATACACTACACTCCATACACACTGAGATGTCTTAACAGATTTATTTTACGCTGACTTGGCTCTCTGACTACAGACTTGGCAAAATAGTCTCTCTCTCTCTCTCTCTGCTTATTTTACTGGATATATTTCTCTACAAACTACTTTGATTCATGTTATGTTTTTCTCTTTTTCAAAATTTATACAAAACTTTTTAACTTTTTGTTGCTGCAGCACTAGTTATCCTCCTGCTATGCTGCTGGAAGATGATGGAACTTTATGTCGTGCTTTTATGGGAATAAACTGCCAAAACAATTTTTTATTTCAGCCAAAAATTCTCACTCATATCAACATAACCCCATCATAATAAACAACAGCCTATATATAACTTTGATATATAAGCTTGCTTCTATTTGAATACAATATGAAGTTATATAATAATTATGAATTCAAATGAAATGATTTGATAAAGAAACAAGTCTGCAGCAGAAAAGCACATTTCATTTTCACAACCAGCACAGCAGCAACAGCAGCAGCACCTTCATTTTACACATTCAAGTCTTTCCCCTTTTTTTCTTCATTCTCTCTCAAAAATAACAAATTATGATCAAGAAGATGATGGTATAATAATAATAATATTTTTTACACGGGACAAAGCATACCAGTCAATAAATTACAATAATAATATTTTCATGATCATTCTGAATAAAACTGAAAGTTTACCCAAAAAAGTGGATTTTTTTCATGAGGACGGAGGATGAGAATGATGATGATGATGGCCATGTTGATCAAATTATGATGATGATGTTGTTGTTATTTAGCTTAATAGTGAAATTAGCATCATGTCTGTATAGTGTGTATAGACTATAGGCCAAGTAGACAAAATAAATAAATGCAAAATATTCAGAGTGCAGTGCAGTGTGTACGCGCAGCTTTTTATCAAGTTTATATCAAATGATGCCATTAGGTTCATGGTTCATCTTCATCATCAAATCAACTTTTTTGTTGGTGGTGTTGCTTAATAAAAAAATAATTTAAATTTCATGAAAGACTAAATAAAAAAATGTGGCGACCAAAAAATAACCAAATCACGGCCCATTTTTCCACCTATTTTTGCTTATATGCTTTTGTTATCACGATTGAAAGGGAGAATGGATTTTTTTTGGATTTTGTTTTGTAATATTATCTTGTTTTAAAATAAGTAAACTAGCTAGTTATAAAAATTCCTGCACGAGTTGAGCAAAAATATGTACATACCTATTTACTATGACATGACATGACTTTGTACACACTGCACTTGTACTAAAATCATCATCACCATTCTAAACTGAGCTCTGATAATGATCAGTTTACCTATTTTTATATTAAAACAATATAATTTGTTGTAGCACAATAAGTTATTATACAAAATGGAGTAAGGTGCACAAAAAGGTGCTTCTTGCACTTGATGATGAAGAAGGTGTCAAGAAAAAACCATTTTTTATCCCAAAATATGGTTTCATCATAATGACCAAAGACCTTCCCTCCAAAAAACAACATTAACTATTTATTTAGAAAAAAAAGAGTAAGAAAAAGACATTCACTTGAGAAAAAAATTAGAATAAAGCCAATAAAAAGATGTTGGTAATAAATAACTATGTTTTCTATGTTACGTGTTGAATGTTGGATGTATTGACAGGTGGACGGGGACGGTGGTGCTGGTGTGTTTTGTAGATGAGCTTTCTGAGATTATTCCCAAAAAAAGAAAGAAAATTTATGTACAAATGTGTTTGTGTACTTATTTTAGTAGTTTCAAAATCAATGCTGCACCAGCAACACCACCACTACCAGCACCGAGCGGTTATAAGGTCTAATGACCCACTTATTATGGGATTGGAGGGATATGATGCGAGGTGAATACAGAGTTGAATTGAAAGAGTCATAAATTTGAGGGAGAGTGTGAAGGAGATAGATAGATAGGCCAGGCCAGAGAGAGAGAGAGGACTTCACGAAGAAGAACAATTAAATTAGTGAGAAAAAAAAGATTTTTGATTGTGGATTGTGTGAAAATGAGAATGATGTTGTTTGGGATGTTGTTGTGGGATCGCGGGCTAATAATAATAAATGTTTTGATTGGCGTGGCTGTTTGTGGCTGCGACTAAAAGGCTGACCAAATCACGACTTGAGTCAGTAGACTACTAATTTTTAATAGAGAAGCAGCCCTGGCCTGGTGAACACACACACACACAAGCGCTTGTATTGCAGGTGAAGAAAGGAGGTTGGCTCTCATGAGTAAAAATCTTTTGGCTCTTATACTTTTTTCATTAAATATTTTATTTTTTAAAGAGTGCCAATATTATTAAGAGGGAATCTTGGTGATGATGATGAAGGGATCATTAAGAGCCTTCCATATATTTTCTGCTGTGCTGCCTATATGAACATGTATGTATGTATGTTATGCTGTATTGACAGCTTATGTGAGTCATGAGCAGATAAAAATATTAAACATTATTTTTCTTCTTGTTGACATCACGCACGATTACATAAAGCCATAACACAAGAACAAGCTGAGTATAATATAATCACGTCCCTCCGCTTATCTCTTTATATCGTCAACATGATCAACATCAGCTTCAACGTTGTCGCCGTCGCCATAAAAAAAATGGTTTGCCATTTAGGTATCTAATATATGGAACGAGAGAGGAGAGATGAATGAGGAAATAATGAGACATCATCATAATATTCACAACTGACTGTTTGATTGGATAATCAGTGGAAGAAAAAAATTTAATAATAAAAATGCAAAGTGCATCCTATTCATTTTATTCATTTTGCTCAGCTAGCAAATATACTTAATATACAAAATATATTTGTGTCCTCTGATAAAAGAAAAAAATTTAATAATAAAAATGCAAAGTGCATCCTATTCATTTTATTCATTTTGCTCAGCTAGCAAATATACTTAATATACAAAATATATTTGTGTTCTCTGATATATTTTGTTGGCCTATTTATAAAAATATAAATAATACTTTTGAGTGTCACTTTGAGAAAAAAATATGTTTTCGGCACATCTAACTAAATAGGTAGTAGTATTACAAGTATAGTGTCTACAGTTGGATTTGAATATAAGTTTTGTATAAATGAGCATTTATGAAGATGAATTCATTCACACAAACAGACAGATAGATAGAGAGAGAGGAAATCGATTGGATTGATTTGAATTGAATGGGTAGTGTAATGAAGAGATGAATAGACAGTTTAATTTGAGTGTGGCGAGATGATGAAGAGACAGGTTGTCTCTCTTTTTATATCATGACATGACTCTCTCAGAAAAAAATACTCTTGTTGCACACACAACATTACAAGTTAACGGAATGCCATTTATAAATGCAAAAAATATATAGTTAGTTGGCAATTGATTATGTATATATTTTTTCCCTACCAAGTCAACTCAGAAGAGAATAAGAAGAGGGAGAGAGAGAGCGTGAGATATTAAAAAAAACTTGTATGTATGGTTATGTGTGTAATTTTATGACTTGTCAAAATATTTCGCGCTTCGACGCAAGTAGTTGCCGTAAAATGTACACATAATTGAGTTGCGAAGAAGAAGTGTCACTCGCTAAAAAAAAGCCTATATTGGACTTTAGGGATTGTCGATGATGACGATGAGGAGAATATATCAGCTCTATTCATACAAACATATATGCAAACACACACAAGTCACAAGTATTAAAAAATGAAGAAGGGAGAGAGCTATGAACTTTTTTTTGTATAAGCAGTGGAGAAGTGAATGTAAACATTATTATTATTGTTATTATGAGGATGATGACGATGATGATGATGATGACGTGTCATCGTTTTTTTCTGGGTGACTGGTGCAAATTGCTAGTCAAGTGTACACAGTCATAAATCAATAACGGTCTTCTCTACTCAAAATATAATATTTTTTGGAGGAGGTAGTGGTGTTGTTTCTATCTACCGTTTTGTTGGAGTTGGAGTAGTAGTAATGATGATGGTAGTGGTAGAGTTGGCTGACTTTTTTATATCTTGTTGAAGAGTATGCATAATCGTATAACAAGAACGTTAAGAGTTTTGCGTGAACATGGCATAACCATTATCCATTCCATAACTGTTGATGATGATGAAGATGGTAATGGTGATAATGGGATGACACAACACAAAAAAAAAATCTACTCAAGCTATAGATAAAAAAAATATAGGTAGGTACATGTTTGTTACAGGAGTTGGCAGTTTATAACGGTATCAGCAGAGAGTCGCTGGTAATGATATATTTTTTACTGTGTGTAGTGTGTGTACTGAGATGAATGAGGATGATCATGATCAGTTCAACAGTTTGTTGGATATTTTTTTTGTTTGTGCAAAGCAAGTCAAGTTGAGTTTGCAATTTGAAGTTTAAATTTTTTGCATGGTATCCATAATAAGACTTTTGTACAATGTATAATAATGATATTGAACAGCAGGCAGTCAAGAAGACATGCCAAGTCGAGTAAAGAAAATGCAATCATTTTTTTTGCGATTTGTAATGATGATCATCAGTCAGTTGAGCTATTTATAAGAAAATATTATAAGATTATCATTGGCTTGATTTGATTTTTTTCTCTTGTGTTGAATGAATATAATAGGTCGTAGTGTAAAAAATGTAATGAGCTTACATTCAGTGCTTTTTGTACTGTACAATTTTTTTAGCTTAAAGAATCGTAATGAAATCAAGTCACTAGAAAAGAGAGATATATATTTTATGACGGTATTATAAAGTAGATTATTTTATATAGGCTCTTTGCTTGTATGTGGTATATAGAGTAACGTCAAAGACGCTAATTCAAGG
This sequence comes from Paronellides praefectus, assembly GCA_027744595.1. Lineage (NCBI taxonomy): Eukaryota > Metazoa > Arthropoda > Collembola > Entomobryomorpha > Paronellidae > Paronellides > Paronellides praefectus. Next base: position 9,541 of record JAITYZ010000902.1, read on the forward strand.
AAGGATCCCAGCTGGATGCACCACATTACCAACTGATTGTCTGAGTCTGCTCATTCATGGTTGAGTTGTTGAATGCATTGCATTGTGCATCGTATTACTCACACACACACACACACACACACAAAACATACATGCATACACGTTTAGTAACAATGAGAAAACGGCAACTCTCTGATTTTTTTATTTATAAAGAAAAAAAACCGCACATGGACATGAATGGGGTAACAAGGTGAATTGGAAGAAGAATTAGAGGGGGAGAGAGAGAGAGAAAGAAAAGAAACCGCAAAAAAAGCAAACTTGATCTTCCCATGAGCTCAAGAGAGAGAGCGTCATTATTATTATTTTAGATATTATTATTTGAGGATAACAGGGATGCATTAGGGCAGAATGCATCAAGTTAAAACATATTGTGAGATTGCAATTTGCACTAATAATCATTGCGGTTTTTGGTGGTGGTAAAGTAAGTGGGCTACTAGTACTACGTTTATATAGTTTGTACATAAATACCTAATAATATGTTACGAAGGTAGTAGAAGAATTGCCATTTGTCGTAAATTGCATTGCGTACGGTGCTCGCACGCACTTTTTGACAGATAATCAACAAACTCAACATTGATGAAACCTACGTACTAGACTAAATCACTATGTTTCTTACAATTTCTTTTATGTCGTTGTAGTTTTTATATTTGCTTAAATTTTCATGTATTTTTTAAATAAGTTTTTATTCTACATTTTTATGACTTTTGGTTATAAAACACAACTCCTTTTTAAAATCTTTTTTAATATTCTGAATTGTCTACACATTTGTATTTATTTACCCGATTCCTTGCTTTTTCATCACTTTTTTTAAACAAAACAGTGCATTATTGCATTTTTAAACATTCCATCAACCTTCTTCCTTTATCTCAAACAATAATAAGCAGTAGAAACAATCCTACTAAAAAACTCTTAAAGCAACCTAATGGCTTTTGCATTTACCCTTTCATTTCATATCTCTCCAATTCCATTATTATTGTCTGTCCAAACTGTCTTGTCTCAAGAGACACATGTAAATATATATTTTTCCTTACTGTGCTGGAGGCTCGTTGATTATTTTGAGAGTTTTATGGGTGTTTTTCACAACAGTATAATGTGCATGATGACTGTGTCTGATATGATATCATTATGTTTTCATAGTCCTTAGTGTCCCACTCACTTGACTCTTTTTTCTCCAATTTTCATCCAAAATTTATACCCAACAAGTTTGAATTTTAAATCCATTAAAAAGCTCTTTGCATTTCTGCCATAAAAATGTCTAATATCATATCATCATCCCATATCTTCCCCTCTCTCATTTTCATAATAAAAAATGACCTCTTCCCTCTCCTCTCCTCCGTCTTCTTTTCCCTTTTGTTCTACTAAAATAATGGAATTCACAATCTCAGTTGTCTCCTTTTGGGAGCCATCAACTCACATTTCTCGGAAAATTAGATTTTGCTCATTTTCCTCCAGTCGTCCATTAAATAATAATCCACGTTTCTTTTGATTTCTTCCTATTTTTGTTTGTTTGCACTTGGATATATATATACATTACATATATATTTATCTATGGATATATGCTTAAGCCTACTATTGTTTTTGTTCAGTCAACCATTTTCTCGCAATTGGAAACAAAATGACTTCTTTTGAGAAATTCCTTTCCTGATGACTTGTTATGTTAACGGGATGTTCAAAAAATATCTTCTTGAGACTTCATCTCTCTCTCACACAAAACACTACTTCCTTCCTCGCACTCAATTAGCCTAAGTGGACTTGTTGAAAGTGAAAAATGCATGAAGAATATAAAAAATACATTCGTTTTTTTGCTCTCGTTACATGTTACACCGTAATATCATAAGTAAGCAAGCATGTAGCATGCTATATATGTAATTTGTCCATCTGCGCTGGATGAATCTCACATCCGAGCTTTTTAACTGTATCCATTCAACCATGCTTCCAGAAATAAGCATCTCTCTGCTCAGCTGCAAGCACACACAAAGCGCGCACAGTTAGTAGGCTAATTTTTCCCCCAACAAAAGCCAACTCAAATGAAATTTATACATTTTTTTCTTTCCAGGAAAAAAATATTCTCTATTCCATACACCTACATATTTCTATCCATGTAAATACCTATCTCTCTCTCTGTGCTTGTCTTGTCTACCGACTAGCCTAATGACACTGGAGACTCTTTCCTCCAACGCACTGCTCATCTCTCTTCACATTCTTAAGTGCACTTAGCACTTCACTGATTTCATTTTATTTTTCTCTACTCCATTTTTTTCAAGTATACAGCCGACATTATAGAGGAAACGTTCATATTTGATGTAACTTTTCAACAGGAAAAAAATACATTGAGATAATTTTTTTCTGGTCTTTTGCTGATGATGTCTGCAAGCATATGTTTTTCCATTCCAATAATCATCTCCAGCTTGCACCGCAGCACCTTACTTCGAAATCTTGTCAATTTCACTAGTAACCCATATCCCTACTTCAACTCAAGTCAACCCGCATTCTTTTATACAACTCATCACTTTCCTTAAAAGCTACATATATTTCACTATAAGCCATATTTATCATCACATCATAAAGATAAGGCGTTGTCATAATAAATAATAATTTTTTTTC
>JAITYZ010000903.1:0-18083 GCA_027744595.1 Paronellides praefectus
CGTGTTTTATGTCAATAAACATAATTATGCAGAAAATATATAGCTACCATGAATATGAACATAATCCAAGTCAGGTTGAAATTTTACTCCCATTCTTTCTCCTGTTGGTTTCATCATTTTATACCCGAAAAGACATAAAATATATACAACTTTTAATTTATTACTCTTGTGCAATACGTGCTACAAAGGGAAAAGTGTGTTTTTCTCTCCTTGCAGCTACAACCGGGCACTTCATTATACATCACATGAAAAACTTCTTTTCATGGATACATTTTTGTTGTGTTGCATTCATATTGTATAAAAAAATACAGAAAGTGAGAGTAGGGAATCTTCTTTTCTTGCAGCAACAGAAGGGGAAATGGTCTTGGCAGAGAGAAATCATGTTCCACATTAAGCTGCTTTATTTACCCATTAACAAAACCTTTAGATTCCAGTTTATCATGAATGGGAACGTGTTTGCTGCTAAAAAGGAACACGTTTTAGTGGTTTCATCTGTGGTGTGTTTAGCTTTTATTGAACGAGGTGTAATCATTACGCTATCAATATACACACTATACCCACCTATATAACATATTTGCAATCCGATAAAAATTGTTCAGTCAGTTAGTCAACTTAAGCCAGCAGTGTATATAATATACACATAAGTCATATAATTTGTGTGTGTGTTATTGGGAAACACAAAAGTAATTTCTGGTAAAAAAAAGTCTATCTTCTTAACCGAATTTCACAAATATCTTATTTAATCCGTCATTTACTTTCCCTTTCCCGAGCTGGCCATATGACGACGTACAGATTACACAGACATAATGCCACTCATGTGATGAACCTGTAGATATGCTATGGAGAGTTCTATTGTGAATCTTAATAAGCTTTGACTCCGCGAAATGTCCTAGAGGTGACCTTAATCCTACCTGTTAGAGAAAAAGCCAAATTTATGTAGTAATATAATAAAAATGTACTGTGTACCATCTACATTATTAGTACGTACGTACACCTACACTACTACTTGCTAACAAATGGTAGCAATAATGTGTGCATTTTTGGTCGATAATATGTATGTTGGGTGTATATACTGCTGTGTTGTTACTGGGTTTTTTTCTGTTACAAGGCGCAACTCACAACAGAATGTTGATGATGTTGAAAGGATAAAAAAGCAGAAGCTCGCTTAAACAATGAAAAAGAAGTGATCGACTAATGGATTTCCAATCCCAGTCTAAGCCTCTTTGCTACTACATGCGTTACTTTTTACTCTCTTTGTTCTATTATTCCATCCTTTCCCAAGCAATAAGCTACACACGCATTTATATACAAAATTTATGTAGCAATATAATAAAAATGTACTGTGTACCATCTACATTCTTAGTACGTAAGTACACCTACACTACTACTTGCTAACAAATGGTAGCAATAATGTGTGCATTTTTGGTCTATAATATGTACATATGTTGGGTGTATATATATGCTGTGCTGTTACTGATTTTTTTTTCTGTTACAAGGCGCAACTCACAACAGAATGTTGATGATGTTGAAAGGATAAAAAAAGCAGAAGTTCGCTTAAACAATGAAAAGGAAGTGATCGACTAATGGATTTCCAATCCCAGTCTAAGCCTCTTTCTTACTACATGCGTTACTTTTTACTCTCTTTGTTCTATTATTCCATCCTTTCCCAAGCAATAAGCTACACACGCATTTATATTAGAGCCCACGCATCCACCTCTAGTTACTTTCGTCTTAACTTTGGGTTTGGGCTGATTGTTTGACAAAAACAACAACACAAGCATAAACCATCACCATTTGCTACAACAAAAGAAATGAAAAAGGGGCAATGGCAATAGAAAACAATCCACAAACAAACATATATACTCAGACAAAAGTGTGTCTGTACACTGCACTGCTTGGTTGTGCAGTAGAGCAGGCTTTATATTGACGGAGAATAGGGAACAAGTACAATGAAGATAATAAGAAACAAGAAAAAATACGCAATAATAAAAGAAGGAAAAAAACCTCAAAAAGAAACCTCACACTTTCATTCTGTTATTGCATCATCCTCATCATCATCCTCACATCATAAAAATATTGAAAACCTTTGATTCGGGATGATGAAAACCCATAGTCGCTCGTACCTTGCTTGCCTTTCTTTTTCAAGTGAAGAATGGATGATGCAAACAGCAGGAATCTAACTTGAAAGTAGGTATCTTATATGACTTCCCATTGAAGTAAAGTGAAAGTAAAATCTGTGAATGCGTTCCATATGTATTGTCGAAAACCTTGGTGGTTTACTCGCACTTTGTTTGATTTCTTTGACACGTGGCAATAGAGAGAAATAAACACAGTGTGACTCCAGTAGTACTTTTGATGTATGCAATAGTAATAGTGCGTGTGTTTTTGGATTTGTTTTATTTGGATTGGGTGATGATAACAAAAAAAATGATTTGTGATGTCAAAAGTTTGAAGCCTACTAATATTGGCGAAACATTCATATATTGTTTTGGAGCAGGCTTCTTTAATAATTAAAATTATAATGAAATATGTATTTTTTTGTTTGTGTTCCTTGTTTTAGTAACTTGGATGAGATTTGTTATTTGTTGTACAGTATAACTTATACTTATATCAAAGCAAATGTTTACAAAAAATGTTATTTTGTATACTACTACATTATATACCATTATTACATAGTTTACCATACAAACTGAAAAAAGAAACAGAGATTTGTTATTTGTTATACAGTATAACTTATACTTATATCAAAGCAAATGTTTACAAAAAATGTTATTTTGTATACTACTACATTATATACCATTATTACATAGTTTACCATACAAACTGAAAAAAAGAAACTAAGTATATCTACTCACTTTTTTTTGTTTTAGTTGCACTTCCGTTTAAGTATAATAAGAAGTCTTTATGAAGAAGAAGAAGCAAACAAAATGTAATGAAAAAAGCTCTCACTTCCTCTTCTCATTTAGTTTTTTTTAACAAGCTAGAACCAGAAAAAGGGTAAAAAGTTACATAAAGACAAAAAATGGTTGAATGAATTTCCTTAGGAAACATTAGACAAAATTTTGCCTACTGCTTCTTTCTAATTTAGAGAAAGCGAGAGTGAGAATAACAGAGAGACGGAGTGATGGGGGAAAGCGACAAACTTGTACAAAGCTATTATAACATCAGTGACTTATTGATGCTTTCGTAAACAAGGTTTCATTCAAGAACATTATGTAGTTGTAGTAGCAGTGTAGTAGCAGCACACTGATAGAAACTTGCAAATGCCGGCATTCACGTTTTGATTCAGGGTTTTCTGCTCGATAGACTCACTTTTTCTACTCCCAAAAGTCTGTTGGAGCAAACCAGAGTCCATGTATTTTTTTCCTCTTTTTCTAGTCATTTACTTTCCTATTCTTTAAATGCTTAGTCAACCAAATGAAAGAAAAACGACAAAAAATAGAGTCCCCTGTGTTCCATGTGCACATTGTTCTAAGTAAAAAAAACTCTCGAAGACTCTAAGGACAGATTTATCCGTACTTAAATACCATGCATATTCACTCATGATAACTGAGTAAGAGTAAGTCCTCACTCTGTATTATATGGAAAAGGGGAGGAGGGCATTATCTCTTGGGCTTAAATAAAACTTTGCCCATTTTTCCCCGACGCTTCAAAAAAATTTCCGCCTTTTATACAACTGTGTATGTACCTACACCACTAATTCAAGTCTTAATTGTAACAAACTTAAAAAATATATTTTTCTTTTACCGAGGAGTCCAGTGGGTGGAACACTGCTTAGCTACAATCGTGCTTGCAAAATTAATAGTGTCATGGGAATTTAAATTACGCCAGATTTTCATGCATCTCGAGAAATAGTCAAAGTTTTTCAGGTACGTACCTATGCCACTGCTCTACAATATATTGTGTTTTAAATGTGTGTATAGTGTGTTCGTAACATATTTGCAAAAGTATTAATCTTTGAAGAACGAGGTAGAGTCAGCAAATAATTAAGCTGGAACATGTAATAAAAATGGAATATAAAAAAGTCTAAAAATGTCTATGGAACAGTTTATAGATTGTTTTGCATGACATTTTAAAAACCCTTTTCTCTGGCTCAATTACCGAAACAAAAAGTAGACCATCAACATGCAATGTAATATGTAGGGGGATCATGAACACAAAGAAAACAAAAGGAAAAAATGATAATAGTGAGGAAACATGTAATAATAATCAACATCAACACACACATACATGTATTTAGGTACATTGTAGGTACGTATTAAGCATACCAACATGTATATTTTCATGTTTCAATAAAATACTTTTGCGTCTTTACCCCAGGTTTTCGTGTACTCTGAGGAAATGGATATTGCTCATGCTTATGTGTGACTAATTACTAGTCATAAATACGAGAAAGGTGCTCCAGTTGGCACCAAAACCACCCCTATAACTTACCACTTGAGTTGAGGCCTGTCACACAAATGCATGGTTTAGACATGTTTCGGTTGTAATAAAACCACGTTTCGGAATTCGCTTATTCAGCTTCCAGATTACTTTGTTGTGGGAAAGTATGAGCTTTATATATGTTTATATATTTCGAAGAGAAAATTCAAAAGGACCACAGGACAGGAAGACCAAGAAAAGTAATCTAAACATGGAAATAGCAAATATATTCTTGGTGCATATTATCCAGTTGTATTTCGTGTGGAGTAGAGTTTAGTAAAATCTTACTCAGCGTGTAACTTTTCTATCCACCGAGGTAACCTCAAACAATTTCTCCAGACCATTTTGTATGTTGTCTCAAAACAAAAGGAATACAAAAGGTATTTTACTTTCAAAAACTTCATATTATTATTAGTATTCCACGAAACTGACACAAAAACCATACATGTATACTAGATGCTTATGCGTATTTGTACCTTAAGGTGAGTTCTTTCCCCTTTATGGCTGCTATACATTTGTGCACGCCTTTGCAAATTATCATTAGCTGCACGAAATAACTTTCTTGGAGCACGCCTAAAACAAAAGGAACAGTGCACTTGGAAAAGGGTGTAATTCATATGCCATATCTGCCGTTTGCAGACCTGAATACGAGCAACCACCACCTGGAGCCTCTAGAGCAAAAGGATACAAATACATATGAGCACATTGGCGGTGCTGACCATGTTGCAGTCCTTGAGCATGTTTATTGCCAATCTAAGGCCTCAATCTACATACATACTTGCATTTTGTGTACAAGGCCGTAATATATTTATTTACATACAAAACAACATTTCCTCCTGTGAAAACCGCTATCGTAAAAAAAATTTACATTTCACAACATGAAAAGCAGAAAACCCCAAATTATGTAGGAGTATTAAGTACAGCTATCTAAATATATAAACTAATGTGCAGTAAAAATGAAACCATATTATTGCATTTGGAAATGTTAAAAAAAATCGTGCAATATAAAAATGACTCGATATCATATATATAGCCCACCACATTGAACTTTCTGCTTAGGTGGTGTAATAAAGTGTAATGTGTACACTTTCATTAGACACTTTACACTTTTTCACCATTTTTGTTGATTTTTTGGTGAATTTTCTTAATAATTCTATTGCATCGGATATATGGTCTCATTCGCAGTATAAAAAATGTAAACCTTTTACTGTGAAACAAAGGCATTTTTTCTAACAAGTTTCTAGGTATAGTACATTGGGACGCCTAGAGCCGTCATTAAAGGTGAAATATTATTCCAGTCCAACATATACTTAAGTAAGTATGGATAGGCATATATTTATTTGGTGTATAATACACATAATCCCATGTGTGTGTGTGTGTGTGTGTGTGTCTCTGTGTATCCCTACACCACTCGTCGGTCAACCACAAGAGTATTCAAATACTACTTGAAACCTAAGTACCACGGCACATTTTACTCGCCTTTTGCTTTCTTTTCACTTCCTGGTTGCTAGTATTTTTTTGGAGTTGGTGGTGACTGTTATAGTGCTTCATGGTGACTAACATTGGGTAGGTGTATGCAAGTGAAGGCTAGAGACATCAAGCTAAGTGGACTTGGCTCCACAAGAAACGACTCAACAAAAGAAAAATGTAAATCTACACAGAGTTGACGTTTCTTGCTTTTTACGAGTTATTCCTTCCTCCCAACTTCTCCTTTCTCTCCTTTTTTAAGGGAGAGAAAAATGCGAGCAAGAAAAATTTCTCTGGGCGAAAGGAAAAAAAGGAAACTAAGTAACTTACACGATGAACACATGCATAGTCTCGCGAACAAACACATACAAAAAAGCAGAAACATGCATATGATGTATGTATGTATGTCATAAGTAACTTGCACGATGAACACATGCATAGTCTCGCGAACAAACACATACAAAAAAGCAGAAACATGCATATGATGTATGTATGTATGTCTACCTATAAAATATACAAAATCAGGAAAGGTGTTTCACACGTGTGTGTGGTGTTGCAAGGCATGCATTTGTGTTGGTTGGTTTGGTAGTGAATGTGTGAGACAAACAACCGTTTCACGCCATTTTCATGCTTCTCATGAAAATCCAATATGCAATAAAATATACTCTTCTGACCCACCAGTCACAAACAACGCCTCTAGCTTTCCAGATTTCTTTTTTTCTTTCTAAAACATATACATATGCATAGATTTCATACGTAAACTTTAGATAAACTTACTTTTTCCTGGGAATAAATATTATTTTTGCTTTGGTTGCAGTTGAGAGTGCATATGAATCTATTGAGATTATATAAAAGTGGTACTAGAATGTACAACTTTTGCAAAATGACAGCATCTTTTGACCTTGTTCCTTGATTGCTTTTTTCTCCATTACCATAAATGTTCGCAAAATCAAATGACTTTATTATTTCCTTTAGTGAGTCAGCATTTCCTTGAATGTATTACTTAAAAAGTACTTATTAGTTTGAATACTGAACACTTTTTTTTCTCCTCTTTCAACACTCTACTAAATGGAATTAAACAAGTGATTTTGGAAAATAAAAATAAATGTCACTTCTTGCAAGTGACAGGCAAGTAGTAGTTTTACAATATTGACCCTATACTGCTTTATATGTAGCTATAATAATAATAATTGTGTTTCTCGTTGTGTGGGGAATGTAACGTAAGTATGTAAGTCAACTGCTCGCTCTCCTTCCCACTACGATTTTGTGGATGTTGGCTGAAAAAAGGGACTCGTTTTTTAATACCTCCCCCCCCGCGCTTAAACCGTATCCCATTCTTAAATGGTAAATGAGTCTTTTTGTAGTAAAATTCTGAAAGCCATTTTCAATGTCTTGAAGCGAGCATTTGTGAATAATTTATGTCAAAACTTGTGTGTGTGTGTGTGATCTTGCAAGTGACAGGCAAGTAGTAGTTTTACAATATTGACCCTGTTACTATACTGCTATATATCTATAATAATAATAATTGTCTTTCTCGTTGTGTGGGGAATGTAACGTAAGTATGTACGTCAACTGCTCGCGCTCCTTCCCACTACGATTTTGTGGATGTTGCCTGTAAAAAGGGACTCGTTTTTTTACTACCTCCCCCCGCGCTTAAACCGTATCCCATTCTTAAATGGTAAATGAGTCTTTTTGTAGTCAAATTCTGCAAGCCATTTTCAATGTCTTGAAGCGAGCATTTGTGAATAATTTATGTCAAAACTTGTGTGTGTGTGTGCTCATGTAGTACTCCACTCAGTTCATAGAAAAAGAGCAAAAGAGAAAAATACTTGGGCTTGTGCTTTTCTACTTGAACCACCATACTATAAAAAATACACACAATGTGTTAATAGCGTATGAAAGTAGGAGGTTCATTATATGATGTACTGATGCATGAACATGTAATACCATTTTCCTAACGTCTATTATTTAATCGTGTGTGTATGTTCTCTAAGCTAAGTAAGTGTGTAGGCTTTTCTTTTCGTGTATTTTTTTTTGTCTGGAGAAGAGCGATGTATAAAATTATAGTGTGTGCTTAAAAGTAAATGCGAAGAAAATTATGATAAATAGAGTTAAAAACGCTGTTAAAAATCTATTTCAGTATGTGATATGCTTTTTCTTCTAGTAGTGCAGCAGGTACAAAATTACATAATTTTCATCTTTATAACCTCCCTACCACATCACTTATGCATGTAAATTTCTTGAAACTATGGTTAATAATTACTTGTCTTTAAGGGGAAAACTATGTATATATAGTAGGTAGGCAACTAATTTCTAGCAATGAGTACCAGCTCAAAGGAGAATTCAGATGACTACAAAGTTACAAAATAATAATAATAATAATAATCATGTTACTTCTTTGGCTTACTTTTTTGCCTGGAGACTCAATTGGATATGTATATATGCAGATGTCACAACACAGAATATTATGTGTGTGTACTAATATTTCACGTTGTACCTATGTTACAAAATGGATCAAAAGTGTCGAGTTTCATAAAATTGTATATTATGGTTTCCCTTTTAACTTTTCCAACATGACTTTTAAATGCAAATTTTGACAAGCATGTATAAATAAATGAATCAAATAAGTGACTTGTGTCTGTATCGTATGCCTTATAAAAAAACTCGCAATGTTTCTACCTCTTTGCTTTTAATCAGTTAAATAAATAATTACAGCGCACACACACACAAAAATGCATCTCTACTTCATACCTACATGTGCACCTTACATGAAGCATACCAAGAGAAAGTGCAAGCAAACATCCTGTTTCTGTGTAAATGTGTGTTTTATCAGTTTGTGAGGATTGTATTAAAACAAGGTTTATGGTTGGTTAAAGGAAGACAGGAAGGGAAAAGGTTGGTAAAGCTCCCTTTTTTGTAATCTAAGGTGGGAACAAGACTATCGTATAAAGTCCACGAGGAGCAAGCAGGCGTAATGTTGTTAAGTGAAATATGAGCTGAGCTCTGTGTGGAGCAGCAGCAGCAGCAGTGGGTACATAAATGGATCAAACAAAATCCCTATTAGACTATTCCGGGCTTCAAATGAGTTTTATTCAGGCTTTAAATGAAAATGTAATTCCTACAGGAGTCCGATGGGCATATTATTATCTATGCATGTATGCATGTACCTATACCTATACATTATATATGGAAAATATATAATGCACCAGTAACCAGAGTATAGGTATAAAGAACATATGAAGTATACAGTAAGAATTTTTAAAGGGACGAAGAAGGCAGTATATTAAGTTGGTGGCTATTCAAACATTACTTTGTGTAACATACAGAGTAAGAGAATATTTGATGTGCGATATATTTTTCAGTTCATCATCAAGTTGTGACATATGATGTAGAATTTAGCTTGGGGATACAAAAGACATGTCGTATATAATGAATATAAAGTCAGACGGGAAAACTCCCGCCTGGGGTTCCGACTAGCACGCACGGGAAGAATACTATTACGCGACGACTTGCTCCTCGCTGTATCCGTCAACACAAGAGAGATGTATAATGAATGAAGGCATTTGACGGACAAAAGCATTGTGTTTGTATGTTCACTGCTGATGATGATCCATCCGGACTAAATGAGTGACTGACTGCTTTCATGTGACTAAAAAGTAAATGAAAGTTTTATCAAAACCCGAGAATATAATGCTCTCTCTGGATGCGTGTAATATAAATGAAATAGAATCAAATAGCGTCTAACTTGCGTTGAACGCAATATATGCTTTCCTATCACTATTATTATTATTATTACTACGCAAACCTGCTTTCAAATGTTTGCAAGTTGTGGTGGTAGAGTAGTATATGCTGAAGATAAAGAATATAATGGCCATGTATAGTCACATACATGGATGTGGTAGAAGGCAATCATATGCAGAACTTAATTAAGACGGATGGCCTGATGAATGAGCTTGGATTTGCCTGTTTAGCATTATTTGATTCGGTATATGTAAATTAGTTGCCTGCGCACATAATAGATATGCTTGGGATATATATTTGAAATCTTTTGGAAGTAGAGACATCGGAGGATAATGTAGGGCCTAAAATCTAGCTTGGAATAGAGACAGAATAGCACAAAAGACAGTGAAGCGGAATGCTCTAAATTAAACCAGATTTTCAAAATGACTGCCTCTGTGCTTATAAGAGTGTCGGGGTAGAATAGTTTTATCAACAAAAATATGATTGTGTAAGCCAAAGATATATATTTCATATAAAAACGTATCATATACCTATGTACCATATATTCAGCTTTCATATGGCTTTTTACATTTTGCTGGTGAAAGGCTATGTTTTCATATTAAGCAATAAGCAATTTTCCCTCGCTAATGAATCAGAGAATTAGGGATTGCAAAACACCAGCAGCAGTAGTGTGTTCAAAGTGTATTATTTAATAGTACGTGAACCATAAAGGCTGACAGCTCTTCTTGCGAGGCACATATTCTATACATCATTCATGAGGAGTGAAAAGAATACACGATTTTGATTTCTACGAAAAGGGGGAAATCCATCTTCAAAGGTGTAGGCTAAAGTTGAGTAGAATATTATTTTCAACTTTTCCCTTTTATTCTTCTTACTTGGTTTAGTCTTAGTCATATCACAAAAGCTGTTCCAATTCACTTTTCTTAAACAATACGTATTACGTTTTATGTTTACTTCAATGTGACCCCAGCGTCAGAAGATGAAATGGAAATGAACATGATTTGGTGACACATTAACAACATCAAAAAAGTTTAATTAGCAGTTAATTGAAATTGGTAGGTGGGAGGGAGTAGCTACTTAATAGTGTATGAAATTATAACGTCGCCTTTTAAACAATAATTGCTACAATAGAATAGAGTGACTAATATTGGGATATATTATATTGGTAATACATATATGGTGCATATAATAGGTATGTATGCGTAAATACTCACCGGTTTCTTGATGAGAGACTGCCAGGAAAAGTACAACGTCTCAATTTGTGACGGTACATTGACTACGTATTTAAGGGCATACTCGTTGACAACTCCTTCACGGACGAGGTATATGTCTGAGGATAAGCCTGAAATAGTACAAAGAGAAACATCATGTCATGACGTATAAACAACAACAATCAACAACAACAGCAGAGGGTATGTAAATAATAAACATATTGTGTAAAAAGCATATAATATCTGTAAAGTATATCACAAATGGCCATAATAATAATATATACACGCCGTAAATGTTCAAGTCGATTCACATGTTTGATGAGATGCGACAACAAGTATAAGCGTAATAATAATGGAGCACTTCAAAATTTACATGCAATCTCTGAGAATGGCGTTTGCGACACGACTTTTACGACAGAAAACAGCTTGTTTTCTTTCATGTCCTTCCGCATGTCTTTGCATTTACAATACAAGTATGAAATTGGGCTGTTATATGAGACACGAGGCAAAAAGGCAACTTGAGCGACATACTCATTCATGATCATTAACATGCATGGCTTATTATTATGAGCAATGACCATTACATCCTTATGGCTTCGTTGCACACACACACAACAACAACAAACATGGTAATACTGATAACAGAGCAAACGACAGAAATGCACAAAACTTTGCATCGTGTGTGTGGAATAACAACAACACGGGGTATAGTGGGTAAACAAGACGACTGCTAATACTGCTTTTCTTGCTATTAGCTCTGGTGAATTGGATGGATGGAAGATGAAAGTACGCAGTAATATTGGTAATTGTCCTATTTATGGTGGGCATATTATATGGAATTGTGAGTGAGTGTAATTTGTCATAATAGCATACACACGCGGCCACTATACACGCTTATAATAATAAATATGTAAACAACATCATCACAAATAACTTTCTCCTCTGTCTTGCATTTTTTTGTATTTTAAGCATACAAACAAACAACTTTTGCAAGAAAACTTTAGTAATATTTTGCTGCTTGCTCGTGGCTGTACGTAACTCGTGACTGACTCCTTCAACCAAACATTATTATATTGCATTATCGTGTAGTAATCATCTAGTGAATTTACAAACTACATACATACATACTGCCAAACGAGATAATAGCAAGAACAACTCCCAGCTCCATAGTCTACAACATGAGCATTCATCCAGATATCTCAGCATATCAAGATAATATGAAATAGTCAAGCCATAAATACTTACATATTATATTATGGTAGTTTACATGCGAATCCTGTGTAGCGTAACCCGAACAAAAAAAACTTTTTTACTGTCCAGCTATTCTTAGCAGTTTTAATGTGAAGTACGAAAAAACACGTATACACATGCCCACATTGACATCACATTATATCCTATGCTCTGTTTTCTGTTTGGATGAAACTGGGAAACATGAAACAAGTTGTTCAAAAGAAGAGATATGCTTTTTCATTATTCAAAGCATGTAAGAGAGAGAGAGAGGGGGTATAATATGTATGTAGATCACTTTTTTCTTTTTATTGTGGGTTCACATGCAACCACTTTCAACATCATCATCATAAAGGAAGGATTCAAGATCCGTAAGGTTTCCTTCTTCATGGCTTTGTTCAACAAAAGTATATAGTGAGATTAGACTTTGGTTCTATAAGAAATGATAGCACAGCAGAATACACAGAACAGAAAAAGAAACAAAGTACAATAAAACAAAAGCGCAATATTATATCGCGTTGTATTTACATGGCTCTATAGATATGCTGTAGTGAATCGATTCATTTTATTGCTCTTTTTTCATTTATTGGTTTCAACAGTTTAGATGTATATTGTAGCTCTCTAATGATAGCATGTATGTATATATCTCAAATGTAATTACGTCTTACATTTTATTTCGCATTACAGCTGAAAATGGGCAATGTGCAATCATTTCAGGGTAATTGCTGAACGTAATATGCTGACGTGTTTGTGGCTATTCAGTCAGAGGCCAGAGGAATATGGTCAGCTCAACAACTATTTCTGTTTTTTTATCATACCCATAAATATACTTTTAATATAATCTATACGACCGCGCCCTTTATATGTACGGTTTAAAATGTTTGAAAGGCAATTTTTGTCTTGTCACTTGACGTAAAAAAAGTGTACACCACCTACGCTGCTGCTTTTAGACGTTGAATCGTGACTCATGAATTAGATAAGATGTTAAATTAGAAATAAGCGAGTAAACTTTATGTTCTGCATGTCCAAAAAATATATTCACTGTTTGAATGTGCCATGCTAAAAAATATTTCCAGAGTACAATGACCAGTGAAGGTGCAAAATCTAACGATCAATTAAAATTCTCTCCTCTATTATATCATATCCACGTCATTAATATACACACAGTTGGATAATAATTATAATTATAATTTTCAAGTCATATGTGGAGAAAAAAAAGAGAAAGTCTATAATGAATGGATAAAGAATAAAGGAAGGGGTGTGCATTGTTCACCTGTAACGTTCTCACAAACACGTGTTGTATGTGTTCCCCGAGACAGGGACAAGGAAAAATGTATACCCATACATTCTGCAGAAGTAATCATAATAATCATAATAATGGAGGAGAAAAAGCCAGGCATTAATAACGGTATTCAGGCATCTTTACTGAAGGAATTCATGGATGAATTGTGGGAAGAGGAAATGAAAAGAAATATTTTAGCCTTGATTCTACTTCAAGCCTCTATCACGACATGCGATCCAACAGCTACAAAATTGCGCTACTACATATTATACTCCTACCACACCATACCCCGAAATTAATAATAATATACGCACACTTTTCACTCTGTGTCTGGTGTGGTGGTGGTAGGTAGCACGAAAGAAAGATGTTCATTTGAAACGGTATACATACATAGCTATTCAGCCATATAATAACACTACCATTTGAAACTATATAGAGTTTGAAAACAAAATTTTATAATGCTAAAGCCCATGTAAAACGCATCGAGTTACAAACCTCTTTGTATTTATGTATGTATTTCACGCAGCCATTTGTTTGGCACTTTCTTGGTTTTTAATGTGGAAATGGAATCCAGACAATTAGTTGTTGAGCAAGAGATGAATGAGTAGGCTTGAACCGAAAGCAATTTTTCTTCACTCAGCATTGTGCACAATAATATCACATCACATAATGCTAATTCAAAAACAACAACAATGTTTTTCTCTATATTTTCACTTTCTCTCTACTCTCCTGTGAAAAGTGCATTCCATGTGATAAATACGCACACATTGGGACATAGGTATACCATGCATCGAAGCTTATTGCAACACAGTAAACCTTCAAATTTGGAATGCTTTATGATCAATCGGGATATGGTTCATTTGACACATTCATTTTTCGGAGGGTCCTACAGAAAATGTACTACGAAAGTCCGGTGTAAGCAAAAAAGGACTTTTACTTTTCCTTCTCTACCACTTTATCAGCTTTTTCCATTAAGTTGAACATGCTCGTAGACATCAAACAAAACAACCTTGAAAAAGCTAATAAAATCCTTTACCTTAAGACAAATTCCTCCCCACGCGACTTCCAAGAAAAATATATTATATACATATGTATGCATACTACACATTTTTTACTCTCCAAGTCAAGTCACATTCAATCAATTTTCAAGAGGAAAAAAAGGGAAAAGAAGTGAAAGAAAAGGGCAAAGAACGCACAACGTGTGTATGTGTGTCTTATTTCTGGTATTTTTGAACAAGAAAGTGATTTAGAACAAAACAAATGATTTCTCACAGTCCATTTACATGAAATCTATTTACTAACTCTATTTTTTTACTTTTTCCCCTTTCACTATATTCCCCTTTCTCTCTCTCTCTCTTTTTGTGTCTAAATAAAAAGAAACATGATTGTATTGCAATTCAGTACATAGATTCGGTTGTCTGCTGCTACTATACTACAATAAGTAATGGATTTTGTACGTATCTCATCTCCATTCTTTTTGATTACATGCTATCAATACAAACAATGTGCACAGCATTGCATTTCACACTAAATACATTTTGGAAACAAAAGGCGTGCGTACACACCGAACACGAAGTGCGTTTGCTTGTAGATATTTATGTAGGTATACATGCAATATTTGAATATATATACATTCCTTATAAATTTTATGTAAGAGGCAAAAACTTATTCCATTTCTGCTTTCTCTTCAACACCCATCCAAACTTAAATTTTGTTGAATGCACCTGTATTTCTATATTGCCCTTGCTGCTACATTACTAAAATCTTTATAGGCAGCTCGGGTAATAAATGTATATTGTTTATAGTTATTATCTGAGTATAATAAGCATTTAAATCTTTAGCACCACACACCATATTATACGTTGTGTTCGACTACATAACTACATAATATATATAACTATTTAGATTTTTAGTTATTTTGTGTAGGCACGCTTACTCTTTCGTGTAGGCGGGTCTCAGAGGCTCAATACATTTTACACAGTGGATTGGATTGTGCATGATGGGGTTTGAAGCAGAGCCTTTGTGCGTTCTGCTCAATATACTTCTAAATCACACTACTATGTATGCACATAATAAACAGAGAGAAAGACGTGTAGCTATAAGCCTGATGGGATCTTTTGTAATGCTCTAACTAGTAAATTGTGTATAATGTAGGAAATGAGAGTGAGAGCGAAGAGAGAAGAAACAGAAAAAGGAATATTATTTACTAATAAGAGTAATAGCAGTCAAGAGCTTGCGAGAAGGCATAGATAAAATAACGCTTCTGCAATGAATACTTTTACAATATGCTCCCGTGTATAGCCTCACAACTACAGGCCAAAACTCTGACTGAACGACAAAAGAAGCTAATGTAACTGCAACTTATCACGCGATTATAAAATGCATTTCACGCATTTTGTCCCGTGAAATAGGGAGCACAGGAAATAGAAGGGTAGTAAATTCAGGTCTCTAGACGCAAAAGCGCCATTCTTCTGCTGGAGAACGACGACGGCGATCCACATGTATAACTACACTAGATTTCTAATAAATGAATGTAATGGGCCCTTGTAATCGCGTATGTTTGAAAAACTAATGTAGTGTACCAGGGAAGATAGTGTGATGGCGTTACATTCATAAATACTTTAAAATTACTTTCATTCCATGAAACCGAAGAAAAAAACATAACATAACGCAACAAAGTGTCGGCAACAGTCAATGTAACTGTTTTTTGTTAATAGAAAATATAAATAATTCAGTAAGCAATAAGCACACATACATATACATATATACACATTCAACATCCGTTTAAATAAAATACACGTTTTTTTTACATAAGTAGAATGTATACCTAATCTACGAAATTACAACTTCACTTTTTAACGATCCCAGAAATTGTGCTTTCACCAGAAGCGGGCTAAACATATCTTTCTTTGCTTTCCCAAACAACTTTTTCAACAACGGAGAAAAAATAAAAAAAATAAACGGGGACTCCTTTATTGTCCTTATCAGTAAAGGCTAGGCAATTTACATTGTCAAGAACAGTAAAATAGTAAAATGTCCAGTTTCAGGTAACAAGTTTCCAGTTCCTTTTTGGAAGGAAATCAGCCAAAGCGGGTATACAAATATATTATACAAGAGCCATGCTAAGAAAAGAAAAAACCTCAACCTGTTTAGATATGTCGTCCTCTTACCAATCAGTAAAATAAATAGAAGCCATAAGTAGACAGCGCAGTTTGTATAGTGAGTGTACTCAAGTGTCTCGTGTCGTATTCCAAAGAAAAGTAGTACAGTCCTTAAACAACTTGATGTGTAATGATGATGACGATGGTTGAGGCTAAACTCAACAACTCTCTTCTTCTCTTTTTACCATTGCACTTTTCTATCTCTCTATATTTCTCTCTCTCTCTTTATGACCCTTGTATATTAACTAAATGGGTACACAAACATATAAAAAAGAAAGAACGTGGCCGCGCGCGCGAGTGCCGGTGAAAGCGATACAGAAACAAAAAAAAGACGTGAGTGGTAGTGGCGGTGGTGGTGAAAGTGGTTCCCTTCCTCGTCTTTCTCGCTGATTGTGATTAGGTATACCTTCCAATTTTCTTTCTCTCGTTCACATTTACTTTACTACTTACAACTCAAACTCATTTCCTAAATAGAAATGGTAAAATGATAAGAAGGAGCAAAACAGATTACTATTTGGTTTACTGCTTATGGCAGGCAAAAAGGGAGCAAAATGAGATATATACATAGAGCTTTGTGCGTATGTATATATCATGTTAACGAACAAATACCTATATACTTTTTTTCTGTAACTTTCCTCAGAACTAATCGTTAGCTTTGAAGGAATGACAGACAATTCATTATGCTTCTTCGTAAAAAACAAAAACTTTTTTCTTGTCTTCAGCTTACAAAAGTAAACAAGGGAGAAAACAGCGCAATTCCAAGTTTCGCACTGGAATAATAAAATGGAAAGCAATACACATATCTGTAAAAGTACGCGCACATAGGAATAAGTAGGTATTTGTATTATTGGAAACAACAAGAAACAAAGAAAAAAAAAAAGCAATACACATATCTGTAAAAGTACGCGCGCATAGGAATAAGTAGGTATTTGTATTATTGAAAACAACAAGAAACAAAGAAATAAAAACTGTCTTGTAAGAAGGCATGATGACATTCCTTCTTGGATGCTTTTCTTCTGAAGAAGCAAAGCTCAAACACGGCTTATAATACTACAATCAATTATCACTTCATTCCTGTCGATATATCTAACAGTCCAAAAAGAGGTGTTTAGAGAAAGTTTAAACAGTTTAAGAAAACAACATGAGTTTCTCTCTCTAGAGCTTATCAGCTATAGAGACAAGGTCAATATCCCTAACATCAAGCTGTGTTGTGAGATTATAACCTGTGAAATTGAAAATTAAATCTAACAATTCAGCTCACATTTCTAATATAATGTGTATCCAGTGACAAAAAAAAGGTTCAATATATAGCAACCCGAGTATTCTTTTTTGTACATGATTTGCTCCTTCCTTTTTGCAATCGATACAAGTTTGGTGATGGTCTATTTCATTTTCAAGACGAGTAAGGATACAACACAAAACATCTCCCCTCACGCCTTCTGTTCCGGAAAGCCTGAAAAGGTTTCTTGGTTTTCAATCAATTCAATTCCTGCTACTATTAGATAGAAAACGAAATTTTCTTCAGTTGTAGCAACATACATTCATCCATACATTCATAGCAGCGCAAAAAAA
>JAITYZ010000904.1:0-12052 GCA_027744595.1 Paronellides praefectus
CTCAGTTCTCGATTTCATCAATTCAGGAATGATATGCCTTTGTGAAACTAGTTTTCGCTTCGCTGACAAAGGTGAATTACAAGAGCATAATACTAATAAATACATGGTACTTACACGCAGGTTCTCCCTCAACATTGTACTTATCCCTCTTTATACCCAGTTTTATGAATCTTCGTGTTTTCCTCCTCATACTTTTACCAGTGCAGTGGAGTGTGGTGCCCAAAATGTAATGACTTTGCTACAGTTTTTTTCATCAAATTCATGATCTACTGTGATGGAGCGGCGCTGGTAACTAGAATTTATCCACATTTCCGTTTCGTGTGCACTTTATTTTCCTGAGAATCATGTAGAGTGAAAGTATGTACTTTCACTTTTTGAGTAAGCAGGAGTGTGTCATGAATTCGGAATCGAGAAGCTGAGTGAGTAGTACATGAGAATGTTTGGCGATGTAAAAGTAGACGGTCGGTTCTGTAGCTGCAGCGATCACAGTTGGAGGTAAGCTTTTACCACGAGTAATAATGTTTCTGTGTGTATGTCAACTCCTTCGGGAATTCAGTTTATGACAAGGATGACGTTCTCCTTTGGATTGCTCTTCACTCACGACGACGATATCATGATGCTCGATAGGCCCAGGGTTTTGACGATGCTTTTGTGTACATTTTGTGGGGCATATAGTGTACGAGTACAAACCAGGGCTACCAATCTCAACGTTTCGTTATGGTTCAGAATATATGGAGAACAGAAAGATCGACAAAGTGAAGTGAGTGAGTAAAAATGTGTATACCTACAGCGAAACAAAATCCCAGTCAAAATAAACTTCCACTTTCCGGCAATAATTTAATGTCAGCGGGAATAAACAGAGTCCTGCGTTGCTTGCGTTTCCGTTTCCTATCATCGTCCTCATCTGTTGTACTCCGTTTTTTTTGGTACATGTATTTACGTGCACAAGCTCACCTATACCTTTTCCACTATCCACCTCCAGATCCAATACAAAAGCGAAAAATGCGAAATGGAAGGTCATATATCTGTCTTTAAACTGAAAGTGACCGGTTGATGCGTAGCAGACCTATTTACGTCATGCTTCTTAACTCACAGGTCCCTCTCCGCCATCGTATCATCATCAAACTTTTCAGGTCAACATATAATATTAATATAATATTAATATACATTCATAGGAATGGTAATATGATAAACTGGGGTGAAAGTCCAATAGAAAAATGAATATAAACAACAATGTTTACAACGTGTAAGATTTTTTTAATACAACCTTTCGACAAGAAATGAAAACGTGTAAATGAGTTTGCAAACTTATGAGCTCATTTCGAGTTGATGACATAAAATTCATTTTGCTTTATCGAGTATCTTTTAGCCACATAAAATATGGTCTAAAATGACCATCTTTGAACTTTCTTGTAAAAACAGCTATAATCTCAACCGCCACTTGCTTAAAAATTAGAGGTTTTATATTTTAACACCTCATACCTCACAATACGCTTACGCTAATAGATATATGGATGTATGGTTTAAAATTTTACAAGTTTGGTAGGCTCAAGAGAAAAAACATCACGTTAAGATGGATCCTTCTCTCATCTTGCCGAAGCGTCATCGCCCAAAAATATCTTGCCCTAACGAGTTAATGGTCCCTTGAATGGAATGGTTCTTTCGTATGTAGTATAATTTATGGACAACACAACGAAGCCATCTCTTCAATTTATGTGAAAAATACATACAGCGCAGCGTGATTTCTTAAGAGATTTTTTTGTACTCTTGACACAGTTTCTTCATAAGAGAAAAATCGACACAATCACGGAACTTACGTAAATGCGACATGCGTATGAATAAATAAGTAAATAGTCCGTAGTAGCAAAGAATTTATCATTCACAGTCTTTCATTTCCCTGCAACTCATTATCGTTCAAGGACTATACTTATCCTGACACAAAAGAAGTTTACTAGTGTAAGTATGCTTGAAAGAAAACATTTCACCACTTGGTATATTATTACGATTATGCTTGTGCTGTGCTTGCTACACTCTCCCTTGTCTTCCTTTTTTATAATAAACGACTTGCGATGAATGAAATAGATTTTTTCTTTGTACTCTATTCCATCTTGTAATACTTTCATAAAATAATTCATCGTGTGACTTGTAAAAGGCCGTCGTCACTGGTACATGGCATTGGATATTTAGCATGCATGAATGTAGAAGCTTGAAAACTCAAGTTTGTGGCAAATTGCTGCCATTTTGAAGTGGATCCTGCTTTTGTGAAATAATGATGCGGAATATCATTCATGTATGTATTCGTAAATATTTTCAGGTACTTGTGCTCTTGTGCAGCGAGTTTATGCATAATGAAAGCTGCTAAAAAGTCCACTTTCATTGAAGAAGATATTCATCATATAATATTGTCCATAAATACATTAAGTATACAGGAAAGGAGGATAAGATTTTACCACGTCATGTTGACGACATTAAATGAAGCGTAATGTATATCGTTATTATGTTTATGAGACAGCGGATTGTACATTGTACAAATTGCACACCAGAGTAGGACTAAAATAATATGGCGTCACGTCTAAAAGGTTCATGAGACGTGATCGTATAAAGTTTGGAATACGTGTTGAAAAGCAATGCTTAATTCCAGGTGTAAGTAAAAAGTAAACGCTATTAAAAATGTTCCATTAATCAGCGCTGGCATTACGTTTCACATCTTTATATTTTATTGTGACAACTTCATTCAATGGAATGCTTTACATATACGACACACCTATATGTACCTATATAATTACTTCAATCACACTTAACAGTACACGAGTACCGTTGGGAAAACTCACACGGTAAAAGCGAAGGACATTCTTTGGCTTTTAGAGTAAGGAACTAATAATACTCTTGTTATCATACGTTTTCGGTTATATCTGTTGCCATACAGCAGTTCCCTTTGACTGAAAATGATTGGAAATAATAAAACTTGGCTATAATACACAAAACTGGGTGTCAATAAATATGATCTTCTACTCAAAGTTGAAAAAAGTTGAATCAACATCCGGAATTGTGATTTAAATTTAATTTGTTTATTAGCCCTTCGTTTTAAACTTTTCCTCAATTTGAGGAATATACTTCTTAACATGGACGTGTTTGAAAAACAACTTGTCGACATTGCCACGGTGGACCACCCATGTTTTTAAAGTCTGAAACTGAAAATACTTCAAATTCTAGATTAAAATTATGAAAAGACTACAATGACAAAAGTTGAATATTCAATTCTGAATTCTCATTTTTAAATAGATTACAGACATTTTAATGGACTCCACTAAAGGTATATGGGATACGGAACAGTGTTGGTCTATGTTTTCCATACAAAAGTAAGCTCAAGTTACGGTTAAACAAGACAGACATGCAAAAATTTACGAAAATTTCTTCCGTCTTCTTATTCGTATAGTTTAAACCACTTTTTGACTCCACAACATTTCACCGTGCCGGAGGGAAACACTCCCATAGTTCACAGCGTATGCTTTCGCTTTCCACCCGCACCAATTCATTCCGAGTCATACACGGTCAAGCTACACATGACTAACGTTGGTGAGGAGAAAGGATTCTGGGCAGTTTTCACAAGGCCGCCAAGCAAATCCAATCCCACCAAAAAATTTCAGCAAAAGAAAAGGGCATCCGGTATGATACCCACCGAATTTAATGATAATCATGATTTATCATTACAAATCTGGACAAGGAAATTCAACTACAATCCAGACATTCCTTACAAAATCCCCTCGACATTTAATGCTTTAAAGGATCTAACCCATTTTGAAATGACTCCGACAAGTGGTTCTCTCAAAAGCAAAGAGTCTCAAGCGATAACGATCAAATACACATTCTCATCCGTGGGTTCCCATGAAGTTTCTTTCTTGTTACGAGTTTATCCTGCCGTTTTTATATGGCTTGATTTAAAGGGACGAACTCTTGATGTTAACCAGGCCAATCTACAGTTAATGGACAAGACCCACATGACTCTTCATCCAGTGTGCTTATCTGACTTGGATCCTCCAGTTCAGGTTTTAAAATATAAAATTGTTTATTCGACGACAAATTACAAGACATCAATAGATTGATCAATTGATTTCGAATGAAAGTAAACTTTTATTCATGTGGGAACCCTTTCAAAGATGTTTTGGATGTACAATGGTGGAAATGTCGCTGCGTCTTATACTGTTGATTTGGAGCCCTTTGAAAAGTTAAAGGACGAAAACTATGGACATTCTGTAATTAAATGTCTTAGCCCAAAAGGAGATGTTCCCCCGAAATCGTGGGCACACATTAAATTAAAGTTTTCTCCGCTTGAGTATTCCACGTATTCGGTAAGGAATTTGTAAAATTCGCATATTAGTTTCGAATGATGCAATAAATATCATTTATGTTGAACAATATTATTTATCTTTTGCATTATAGGCTCCATTGATCATATATCCTAATTACAATAAAGTGCCTTATCAAGTAATGTTAACTGGTAACGCCGCAATGAATCCGTCGATTAGTCTACGCCCCACAGCAACTACTACCGAAACTGCTAGGCAGTTTGCATTGTTTGCACATGGAGTTCCAGTTACCTTGAGCCCTTCACATGTAACGATAGGTCACTTGATTCCCACTGGCCATACTGTACAAAGGATGGTTTTCCTCACAAATCTTCATGCCAGAAATACAATGAAGTATTATTGGCAAAACATGCCAATCGAAGGTGGTGGTATGATATCCTTTCAACCAAATTGTGGAAGATTGGCCCCAAAAGAGGAGTTGTCCTGTAAAATTCTAATAAAAGCTGGAGATACGGCAACTGTTATGTCAGCGGTGATTCAGTGTAAAATAGAAGATGAGACGTCATATGTATTGTATGAGTTTGTTTTAAATCAATGGCGAGATTTTGTCAATACACAGCATCGAGATAGTGAGCAGACAAGCAATGAGGTACTTCACATTCAAGTCGATAAATTGTGTTTTTAAATTAAAATGTCAAAAATATTTATTGTTCATTTTTTTAGAATTCCAATAAACCCGAAAAACCCGAGCCTTTCAATCGACTTTTGGCTGTTTCTTTTTACATTGGAAGTGCATTTGGCCAGTTTGACAATATAACATCCAAGTACGTAAAACTGCCCTTTAAAATATAATATTGCATATTATTATGCCCGTCAAGATGTGGCTTTAATTACAAATTAGTGGAAGGTTGTTGTATGATTGTATGCATCTCTTGCATGTAAACAGGGAAAAATCACGAATGGGGTTTATTGCTCCAGTACAATTTGACAATGGCGTAGGTTCATCAAAGAACTCAACTATGCCATTCACAGCCACTGGGTCACAGCTATGCCAAAGCGTCATTTCTGATATGATTTGGTATGAAAACAACTTATATTTATGTTTATAAGACATTTTAAAAAGTTCCAGCAAATATCAAGCAACATTTTTTTTAAAATAGGGATTTGATCCGATCTGGAAGTTTCAAGTCATTCTGCAGAGACGCTACTAAACGTAAAGCGCCGTTGTTTGAAGAATATATCCTTAAGGATGACAATAGTAAAAGTGATGCTAAAAATGCAGAGTTAGCAGAGCCAAAACAAGATGAAATGGTGGAGGAGGAGGAAACATTCCCTCTTCAAAGTATGTCGGAAATCATGGAAAAATCCATTTTCAACATTTTGCATGAAATGGCTGAGCGATATGCTCACACTTCAACGCAGCAGAAATGGTTTGATGTGCCTCCAATACAGCCCAAAGCATTGGTTGATATTGAGAAATACAAGGAACTGTTCTAGTAAAAGGTATAATTTACCTCTCATCCTCATTTTAAGATGAAAAAGTAAAATAATTAATAGCCATTTTTGTTACTATCATGCTCGTAAAAAGTAGAACTTTTACAACCCACGAACGTAATTAAAGTAATTATGTATTTACTGTATCATTTTGTGCCATCATCAACCTCATTAAAATATAAGAAACCGAACGAGAATACAGATATCTGTAATATAAAAGCGGTCGTTACCATAAAATGTAGGCACTTTTCACATCATCAGAATTCAGTTTTGTATACTGAACACGATGAGAACCTCAAGGAAAGTTTTTCTAATTTGGGCAATTTTTTTAACAAGCTGGGCATAAACTGTAGAAAAAGACGAGCATTTGGAACATTGACAGATGTGCGTACTATTTACGTGAAATTACTTAATTCCCTTCATAGAATATATTTATTTAGTTTCTTGGGATGCAACAAACTTGTAACCATTTCCTGGCCACTCAGCTATACTCGGTACACTGAACTACCATGAGAATTCAATACAGTGTAGATTGTATAGAAAAAGGGAAATAATAAAACATAACATCCGTTCTCGTTCTCTGTCTTTTTGTTCTTTTCAAATGGATTCATTAAAATAATATTGTATAATAGAAAAAGGGAAATAATCAAACATAACATCCGTTCTCGTTCTCTGTCTTTTTGTTCTTTTCAAATGGATTCATT
This sequence comes from Paronellides praefectus, assembly GCA_027744595.1. NCBI lineage: Eukaryota > Metazoa > Arthropoda > Collembola > Entomobryomorpha > Paronellidae > Paronellides > Paronellides praefectus. Next base: position 6,506 of record JAITYZ010000904.1, read on the forward strand.
AAAATAATGGCCCTTGTAGGCACAATAAGCTGAGTATTATGTTGTATGACGAAGATGTTGACAAATAAGAAGTACAAAAAGACATAACATTATATGACAGAAATAAATTGACGCTACTTGAGTCGTGAAAAGGAGAAAACATCAAAAGTCATCTAATGAGTAAGTTTACATAGCCACAGTAATTGACTTTCTTTATCTATATCATTCCTTTTCATAGTCCTTCTCTCCACTATCACATGTGTAGGTATTTCTCGTCTTTTCCCAACGTCATCTTTAATTAGGTACCTATTCAATCTAGCGGAACTAAAAACGTCCTTTTCCATTTGTATTTTCTAGAGAGAGAGATGTGAACTTTCCCACAATAATAATTCCTACAACAATACGCGTGGTCACGGTCACACTCTAATGGAGAAGCTACTCCAGTTATCCTTGTGCTTCTTTACTGATTAATATAACTTCAAATCTTTTAAGTGATAATCAATAATCTCAGCAGACATAGCACAAAACCTACACACGTAATCTAGCTCAATATGAGAAATGGGTATCAATGGGTTGGTATTTTTCTCTTATAAAATCAAGGATTTCTCTCCTGATTTTCGGTGTATTTTAAATTCACTGAACAAACTATTCCGGTTCCGAGACTGGTTCCAATATCCAATTTACCAAGGAATTCCATCTGGCAGTGAGCAAAGAATTGCTTGCTGTCGTGTAATAATAATGTAGTACAAGGAATACCAATATTGTGTGCGAGTCGTCCTTGAGCTCACAAACTAAATGAATAGTACGAAGAAGACACCTTGTGTTTTTCTTTTTGAAAGGATAGATTTGATACCATCTTGAACCAAGAGAATATGTTTCGAGACACGACACGAAAGAGGAGATAAAAACGTGTACCCCATTTCCTGGAAATCTTATTTGTTTAATGTCAGACTCGTTTTGAAGAAGGGAAAGTGACAAGTGGAATGTGCGGCCTCGTTCAACCTTACGCACGTATATGTAGATATTTTTAACTGAACGCAGTGTTTGGCGTATGTTTTTTTCTCAGTGTTTGTATACTTTGAAATGAAAAATGAAGCATTGTGCGTTGCGTGATATATACAATATGCTTATTCTTGTAGAATGTTTTTCATGTATTGTTAGCAGTTTTTATTAAACATTTTTCAGGTAGCTTAATTACACATGTCACAGTTATGCAAACATAAGTACATCTAGAGTAACTCAAATTATCTTACAAAATAATTATTCGTAATTCCTAATAATACCAACAAACGGATTAACACTGCTTTTGTTAGTTTCTCTTTTTCTTATACCTATATATTATTATATTAAAAATTGTGTTAATTTACATCTAGTTATAATCACATTACAAATATTAATACATTTTGTAAATTTTGTGTAGTCTTAAGCGAACTGATTTTTAAAATTTTAATTTTTGTATGTATAATAATATATAGTTTCTCCTAAACATAGCATAACTAAAACCAAACATAAACACATCAAGTATGCTCTCATGAGTGCGTTGTACTAAAAAATATACTTCGAAGCAACACATAACCATTACTTTATTATGTGCCAAAAAAATCATGAGTAGCATAAAATCCTTAAAATTAAAATATGTAATGCGTGACTCACTAAATGCACGTAAAGAAACTAAAGAAATGTGTTAATGCTCAAGCTAAACCTGTCGTTGTAGTCCGAATTTCTGGAAATGGAGAAAATATGCGTGAGGCAAACGGAAAGATTTGACTTGACTTCAGAGAAAGCAATGTTTTTATAGGGCGAGAGCATAATATTTCATTATTTGCCATGTTCTTCCGCGTACTGTTTTTTGATTAAATTTTCACAACGCTTTTTCCTCCCGTCTCACACACGAAGCGTGTGTGCACATTGCCCCAATTATGTTGCTCCCATGTACCAAGCAAAGGACTGCTATTTACTTTTATACAAGACATCATTTCGAAATTTTATTTTTTAGTTTGCATTTGTTTGCCTTACAAACACCATCATCAAGATTATTATTTTCAAGTAAACAAGTATATTTCACATTGGATTTGAGTTTTACTAATTACAGCCTCATTCTTCAAACGAACCGTCGTAGTAAACAAACGAAGGAAAGTAAAACACAGAGAGATAGAGAGTGTAAAGTACTTTTATACTAATATACACATACAATAATAGGCTTCTTCTTCTTTACAAACAAAATTTTGCAACTGAGGCACAGGAAGAAAGCGTACATGTAATAAACGATATAGCTGGTGAAAATAGTTCCCGAGCTGGCTTTTTCACCAGTCATCGTCATCATATTTTCCACAGTTGAATACAAAAAAAAATATCTTTCGTAAATACAATAGCCGTAGTTGGATCAGAGGTAGAGAATAAGAAAAAGTAAGCCAAGCAAACGGTGCAAAATTTTAATTTTCCTCTCTGAGAGGTCGTCTGGTTTTTGAAATTGATATATTATTGTTCTACTCACGCAGCGATTTACTTGAATAAATGCAAGTTTTACACTTTTACATATTGTTAGTAGACACCTAAGAACTGAACGAAATCAATTTATTTTCTTAGTTAATCAGCAATATATATTTACGTTTAGTGTCACCGTTAATTTTCTAGTAGTAACATTTCTCGAAAAATGCCCGTGTATCTATATTTTTATAATTATATAGTTTGTAATGTTTGTATAATGTAAGCCCCTTGCAGTCGTTTTGTATCCTATTAATAATAAGCTATTATTTAAGTCAAATGTCGTCTGATTTTGATTACGGAAATTTCAAGATTCCAAGTAAAAATGGAAAGTTCAATCAAGTAAAAGTATATTTGTTTTTTATAACAAAAAAAACAATCATTTTATCACTGCGAAATGATAAAACTTAGGTGTTTATTTTTTTCTACAGTATTTTCAATAAATCACGTGTAAGAATAAGGTTCTTTCATTCGTTCGTTGCATTTTGCTAACAGATCTACCAATAAACATGCAGAATTTACTGAACCATTTTAATAGATCTACTGATGTATAACATATATTAGCGATTATATACAGTAAAGTACATGCATAACATAATATGTAAATATGTTTTACCTTTCTTATCGTAACATTCATTTTTTTAACATCAGGGGAGAATTTGTAATACTCTTTAATGAATTTTCACCCGCAGCGCCGAACCGATATCCTTCACAGGCGTATATTAATACTATTAATTTTTGTAATAATGTATCGTTTATTTTAACACGTATTAAAATAGACACCAATGTAATCACATCACATTTACAGATAAACTTTGTTAGATTTTAAACAGGATTTATATACTTGTTTTAATTTATAAACAATTGACGTTTGCCACGACATTTTAAATTTTTTGATAATAATAATCGTATATATTTATAATAGTTTTGTATATAGTGTGTAGCGTTTATATATTTTCATACATGCATGCCGTAATAGTTTCTTTTTAAACTTAAAAAATTCATAAAAAAATGTAGAAGAAGCATTAAAATTGGTTACGGTGAAAGCAGTGCAATGAATATGTACAAGCAGACTTTGTGGCCCCAAATGCATGGTGTAGGGTAAGCATAAGAAAACTTGACAAAACCGNAAGAAGCATTAAAATTGGTTACGGTGAAAGCAGTGCAATGAATATGTACAAGCAGACTTTGTGGCCCCAAATGCATGGTGTAGGGTAAGCATAAGAAAACTTGACAAAACCGTATTAGGTATATTACATGTTACTAGTTGAGATTCAAATCAAATATATCGTTCATCTCCGTTTTGAATCTGCGTGCACAACACTGTTTGTATTGAAAACAAAAGTTTAACCAAAGGAAATATTCGTGGCTGAGATTAGATGGCGAAATAGTGAAAAATGAATCAATGTTTGTTCACTTTGTGCTCGACAATCTGGAAATATGAAACACGGATAAGAAATCTGAAAATGACAAGAACAACAATTTATCAAATATTCTTTGCTTTTCTTTTTTTACATTCTCACTTCTCATTGCACCATTTTACTATATGTATATGTATATCGTTAAACCAACTCTCTGCTGATGTTCTTGATTCCAGCAGATAGACATAGTCACGAACACATTCATTATGTCTCTGAGCGCAATCGCACAAAGATCAAAAAGTAACTCGCAATTTGTAATCGAAATAAAAGTCCCTTACTAGAAAAATAAATAAACTTTTGTATGCAAAATGATCTACGAGAAACAACTCCTTCCTGAATACTAAATGTTGCAACTGCGACATCAAATATTTAATAATAATTTAAATATTAATGAAAAGTCGTGACTAAATTGAACATTCATGTTATTTTCATAAAAATGCATAAAATCCAGTTATGTGTCAAAAGAAGGGAGATGATAACTTGAAAATATTTTGGATAATGCTCAAGAGATTTGATTTGATTAGATTTGGTGGATAGAGGATTATTGATAATAGAACAATCCTAGAATATTATTGTGTACTGTCCACTGTCTAAGGTCAATAATGAAAACTTGAATTTGTTCCACATCAAGCTTCACGACTAGAAGTAGATTGAGTTTGAATTTCGTACCCTATACTTTAATATTCATTTTTATCATCAGTCTCTTTGCAAATTGTCTGTTGTGTACAGTATATGGTATGTGGTTACACTTCTCATGGGAAAAAGAATATTAAAAAGTATTACAGGAAAAACATGTCTTATTGGACTTCTTTTGTTCAAACTACAATGAAGGAATAACAGAGAAGGAAAAAATAAATCAAATTCCTCTCAGCTTACTTTAATAATACAAACTTCAAAAGATGTTGAACAAATAATTGTCAAACTTTAGTGCAAAACGTCGTTTCATTTTGTTTAATCAAAAATAACTCAATTATGAAATTAAATGTGTTCATGAAGCAAAAGTATTTTAGAAAAAAGTATATTTTTGCAAAGTTAGGTAAAAACTATTGTTAGAAAGCATACGAGAACAGGACAAGAACAAGAGCAGGATTATCATGCTGACATTCATAATAATGTAATGTGTACTACAAAATTGAAGCGTGCATTTTGATGCTGCTGTATTTTATTAATTGTACGCTTACTTATATTACATCTCTTATAACTTTCGAAATCTTTTATTTAAGATTATGTAAATAAATTTTAAAGTTACAGTCTTGTATTTTGTTTTCTGTTCTTCTGCTGCATGATCAAAGTGAAACAGCATATATTTTATGATTTGCCAGAATTTCTTTTCATTATTTCGCAGTGACTAAAATCTTGTAAATTGCGCTACATCTACTTTAATTATTGTTTACTCAAGACTTTTAACCCAACAAATTTAGTATACGATACATTAAAGGAAATTCTAAAATATGTATACATATTGAAGGATCAGTAGGGTTCACGGGTAGAAACATAACGAATATTATACGTCGTTTTAGATAACTGTAGCTGTTTTAGTTTTATATTATTTGTAATCATTATACATACATGTAAGTCACACAATACGAATAGGCAAATAAAGTTTACTTTATACACAAAACACACAGAGGAGAGTCTTGTACGAGTTATGTATGTTTAAAAA
>JAITYZ010000905.1:0-18979 GCA_027744595.1 Paronellides praefectus
TTTTCACCCTCCTTTTTCCTTACTCTAGTCCACCCACTGTCTTCCTTTTTGGAGTAGTTCTCATATAGTTATACCTATGTACATAATCCCATGGTCGTTGTTTCCACAACCGAAATATATACCCACTCGGTATTTTAGTATTTTCAACCTGGCGGTATGCATGAATGCATGCATGTTTGTGTGTGTGTGTGGTGGTGGTGGGTGTTGGTGGAAAGCCCAAATATCACACCGGATTCTCCATTTCCTCACAAATCCTATGATTAATTGTCAAGCTGCGACCAAAATGCACATAATATATGGGCAGACGTCTTGAATGTACAATCAAATGGAGAATAAAGTTTTTTTTCCTTTGTGTTAACTTTTCCATGATCTACTACTATACATACCTATCTTCATAATATCTTTATCTACATACATTTCATTCCTACACATATATCCATACCACACCTATCGCAACCACAGGGCGAACAACAAACGGGACGAAGACGACAACGACAATGACGACGTTACAGAAGAAGAAGAACAATACTTTTACTTGTGTGTGTGCTACTTCTTGCTCAAACTACAATGCCTTGTTCCTTTTCATCTCCTCTCTCTCTCCTTTGCACGAGTTGGTTACATTCAATTCCATAATAATAAATGGTGGAGAGGAATGTATAGGCAATATCATATGTACTACGTGCTTTTTCTACGTAGATATAAATTGGTGGACTATATGGAAATGAAAAGTTTTTAACTTTTTGTTGAATATATATACCTACTTACATACATGGGGCATATATGTATGTAGCTATTCCAGTTTTCCCTATCTATATACTTGAGTGAGTAGTCTAGCAGAGCCTTTATATTTGAGCCACATTATTCATTTACGGTGAAAAGAACGTTTCCGAGAAAATGTGCTACTTCTTGCTCAAACTACAATGCCTTGTTCCTTTTCATCTCCTCTCTCTCTCCTTTGCACGAGTTGGTTACATTAAATTCCATAATAATAAATGGTGGAGAGGAATGTATAGGCAATATCATATGTACTACGTGCTTTTCTACGTAGATAGATTGGTGGACTATATGAAAATGAAAAGTTTTTAACTTTTTGTTGAATATATATGCATACATGGGGCATACATGGGGCATATATTTATGTAGCTATTCCAGTTTTCCCTATCTATGTACTTGAGTGAGTAGTCTAGCAGAGCCTTTATATTTGAGCCACATTATTCATTTACGGTGAAAAGAACGTTTCCGAGAAAATGGTGAAAATGCATCGCTCTCTTTTTCACTCAGGAAAGAAAAGGACGAAAGCATGAAACGGAAAAGTTCAAGTAGTCAGAGAGAGAACATGGTAGTGGCAGTAGCAGAAGCAAAAGAGGAAGTACACGATAAGTTTTTCATATGATAATTTCTCTGAGTGGTGGTGGTGGTAGAAAATACTTAAGGAAAAGTGGCGGCAATTTTACCAGAAAAGAAAATAAATGATTAAATATGTACGGAGTTGTATATTATGTAGACTGTGTGCATAGATAAATAGTCCATGACATGCACCAACATTTGCAGGAACAAGAGTCCAGCGAAAAGTTGCGTTTTTTTCTGTTTTGAACAAAATGTAGGAAAAGGAATAAATTGATCACTTATTTTTTGTTTTGTACAATTTTGAGATTTAAAAGTAAAGTGAACGATAACCCATTTTCCAAGTTTGTGTTTAAAAAAGCAAATATAATAAATTGAATCATTTAGAAATATTGCACCTGTTATATTGACTGGGTGTACTTGGCAAATGAAAATTATATAAGGCGTCCAACTTAACCGTTTATATGATAAATTTTTTTTAAAGATTCACACAAATTCTGAAAACTTTTGATTTCAAAAGTTGTGTGCATTCAGCGCGAATCACCTTACTTAGTTGTTTAACAAAAAATAGATGAGGGGTACAAGAGTGAAGAAAGAATAAGTAATTATGGGTCTGATGAGAGTTTTGTGTTGGTGGGAAGGAAACTCATCAAGTATTAATAATTGGTTTCCTCTCCCGTCAAACTCATTGATTGACGTGAGGGTGAATAGGACTAAAAAATAATAGTAAAACTTTCACATTGACTTGTTTTTTCTTCCCCGTTCCTTTTGTTAAAAGCCAAAGAGCAGAGTTTTTTATGGTATGAATATGTCAAGTGTAAAGCTTGTACGGAAGTAAGATTCAAAGTATTAATAACTTACCAATAGAAAGTCGTCTCCATCTTGTCTTCCGTTTGCGGCCCATGAAGATTTTCGCCGCTGATTTGACCTAAGAATTAACCACTCGGAAATATAAATGTCTTCCAGATTAACAACGTATAAAATAGTTTTTGTCCTTTTTGCTGGATTTAAAATTACTACTTCCGCTGTTGTAAATTCTTTTTCTGGATTTTTAAAATAGTTCAATTGTTCGGTTTATTGTTCAATGTTTCTGGAACTTTTTGCACTTAAAAAACCGCTTCAGTTTCAATTTCAATGTCCACCGCAAATAATGCTTGTTGTTTCAGCATTTGACGTTTATTAATCCAAATTTACAAAAATGTTGTCAGGAATTATCACAGGATCACAAAATTATTATATTCAGTTTTACGAGTGCACTCGCAGTTTCCGTAACTTTTTATTATTTGTCGCACGGGAGTACGATTCTAATTCGATGTCTTGTCTGCCTTGTTGGGTAGCACGGAGTACAATAATCCAATCTCTCCCAGATTTCTGCAACAAAAATTAAAAGTAAACAAATTAGTCACTTTTATCTAAGTACCTTCATCGCTAAGCTAATTGTCGGAAAGCTTCAAAGCTTCTATTTCCTGTTTTCATATAATTTGCGACTATGTTGACAGCTTGGCATTAGCCCTTGCCTTGCTACAAACATATTTTTATACCGTATTTCTTCCAACACAAAGCCCCGGCTTTTATTTGGAAAACGTAAATGCTCTATGCCGTGTATACCTATAAATTTTATGCTGGCTATCCCTCCCGGGTAAAAATCAAAGCTGCCAGAGGAAATACGGTTCTCTACACCACATGTGCATCAGCACAACAAGCGCAAAGACTGGCAACTTAATTTCTCGTAAAAGTTAATCGGTTTCAGCTGAATAAAATCCCATAATATATACCTACATATATAAGTATGTATGCACACCTCCTTTCACATGTTCAAGAGCAAAAAAAGGTTGAATTCTTAATGGATTGGAAAAAAGTATATTGACACGTAATAAATGCACTTGTACAAAATTGCATTACCAGCATATCTCTTGCAACTTGCTATTTACACCGAAAATATTTCTTAGAAATAAATCGTGACCTTTCTTCATGTTTCAATGCGACGCAAAAGAAGAATCCCCTTTGGGTTTACAGAGTACGTACCCAATTTTGTTTACTGCTCATCTCGATTTCTTCCGTTATTCTGCGCATTTGCACCTTGGCCAGAATGTGATGAATTTCTCGCCAATAAACAAAATCTAAATTTAAACAGTTTACTTCTTCAAACGGAACGGGTTTCACGATCATTACACAATTTGCATTGTAAAAAAAAGAACCCAATCAACCCGATAACTCCACCTTTCACATTTCCTTTTATTTTTATTGCTACAAAAAAACAGACGACATAAATAGTCACATGACATGAAATGCAAAACTTTTTCACGTGTCTGTGTCTCAATAAACTGCCAAATATGCACTGCGCGTTGATTAAATCTTTTTAATTAGAAAATCTTGAGGAACAACAAAAAAGAGTGTAGATTTTTTTTCTTCCTCAAACTGAAATTGATGATGGGAGTAAAATCTGCATAATAAAAAATAAGCTATACCCTCAATAATATATCAATAATGCAAAATTTCAAATCAACCCCAAATAAAATGCAGAGTTGCCAATATGCAAATATTTAATTTTTCTCTAATGGCCCATAAAAAAAATCAAATTATCTCTGCAGTATAATCCATAATATTACATAGCTCATATATAACAATTATAATTATTATTACGAATGCTATAAAAGTGCAAGTGCAGCATCGTTTGTTTTTTAAATCACAAACATTTTTGCAGCTTGGCTCCATTGCAACTTGTCCACAATCCGTAAACACACATTCATTAGATTGGTACACAGTGCACAGAGAGCGTCGCGTATCGTGGCAAAGGTAATATACGTCAGTCATAAATCATCAAGTTTTAAATACACATTACCTTGTGGATTTTACTAACGCGTTAAAAAAAATCTCAAAAGAGAAAAAAGGAACCGCCCAAGCCATTTCGTTAAGCATTATCAGAAAGGAACTCATGCATTTGCTTTGGCTACACAACACACATTATTCTTCTTCATCGCTGACGTCTGTGTGTCGTCGGTGGTGAAAAAAAATATACTAATATAGATATGCATACAAGATATATACTGCATCCTCGCACAAGGATAAAAATACATTATCTTTTTATTTGTATTTTTTACTGCCTATATGTAGCCCTCTTAATAGAAAATTTTGCGGGGAGGATGAAGATAGTTGCCATTTATTGACGTGGAGAGAGGCAATTACATGTACAAAAAACGAAACACTTTTTATTTTCCTTATTCCCACTTTATACACTTGTTATATTTGTATTGATTTCCTACAAAAGATATAATATATAAAAAAATAAGACTTGGTATTTGGAAGTAGGATTTTAAAAGTTTACGGGGCCGATCTCGTTGGTTGGGGCGGCAATTCATTTCCAAATAATTGCATTTTGTAAATGTAATAAAGAGAGAGAGAGAGAGAAAGAGAAGTGCAATGAAAGGAAATGAAATTATACCTATCTACCACCACCACCACCGCATAATCTTGCACAATAAGCTGGGTTGTTGGGGAGAAGAACATTTTTCAGCGCATTTTACATTTACTACATATTTATATCTATAAGTTAAATGCACTTTATGCACTATATATAACATAATGACATCCTTTTTCTTTTGTTTTGTAAATTTATAATGGAAATATAATGAAATGTATTGCAGCTTGCATAACTGGGATGATGGGGTGAGCAACCAAAACCAAAAACGCTTCCACTTTTTGTGACCACGCGTCCTCGTAAAGAAAGAAATATCCCGAGTCTAAATACATTTGTATATATGCATATAATTTTTTGGCCGCTTCTGCAACAGCTTGACAGGTATGCACACGAGAGAAAGTGGGCTGCTTGTATGTACGCGTATTATTCTACTTTACAAAAGTGAATAAAAAGGAATCATGTCTGCCTTGGCTCAGTTTACGATCCATAAAATATATAAATACTACGCATATCCCTATACCTACCCAAAAGGATATAATGAAAAGGCCAACTTCTTTTCTTTTTCTAAACTCCCAAGAGTCACATTCCAGGTCTACTAAACCCAGGGAAAATGAAACTTTCCTTTTAAAATCCATACGAAAATACAATGGACTGCTGCTACCATTCGTGATAAAAGGTGTTATTATTATTATTATTATTCCACAATCCCAACAAACATTACTATGAATTGCCATCATAATAATCAACTAAATGGATGCTTTTAATTTCAACATAAAAACATGAGTTTGAAATTTTATCACACAAAATTTTATGAGACACACTTTATTTTCAAAAGATGGGGATATTTTAGATTTGAGCTGTAATTATATCATTTCGAATTAAGCAATTTTACCACTTTACTTTCTTGTCATTTATTTCAACGACAAATATAAAAGCAGATACATCGTTTCCTGAGTTCCATCTATTTCTTTTGTAAACTAGTAAACCGGTACAATCAATAAATTCATCTTCAAAGCTGAAATTATTTTAATATAAGCCATAATCGTGAAAATAAGGTATAATAATATTTTCTGGTGGAAAATAATAATAATAATAATAATAATAATGTCTTGTCATGATGGTGTATACCCAACCTTGTATGGAAACAAACAGTTTTTATCTACTTTTGTCGTAGTAAATTCAGTTGAACAACCAGCTTTTTTTATAATACTAACTGCTTTTTGTTGACTGTGGCATTGTTGTTACAGCTATTTTGTGACAAGGGAAACCTCCTCGTAAAATTTTGATATTCTCTCTCATTTAACGATCCAGCCATAAGGTATCACATGCCCTCGTAAGTTTCTCAATGGTGCAGTATCGGTCAAATCCCAAATATTATGCCAATATCCCAAACCATTTTCCCTATCAATCCTTTAAAAAAATAACTACTGCTATTTATCCTACAACAAGCATACTTTATCCATCCATCTCAAAAATGTAAAAGCTTCCTCCTTTGCCTTGTTAAAATATTTATATATTTTAACCGAAAGGGGTTTTTTATTTAAAGGCGACCAACCAAACAGGCTCACTTTCCACCGGCAGCCCAATATCACGTGACATGACATAAAAAAAACTAAGCATATAAAATGCATTGTGTGTTTGATTATGATTTTGCAATGATATCTGATATGATGGACAAAGCAGCATAAATATATCCCAGTGACAAGAGAGCAAAGTTACAAATATTATGGCTTTTTTCGCATACACACAGGGTTTTTCAGATGAATAGCTTTTTGCCATATAACCTTTTAAGCCACACCAACAACCATCAAACCATATCCTATAAAAACCACCTCAAAATATATACTCTCTTTTTTTACTGTGAGTAGTGCATAGTCACAGGTTAACGAAGTGCTATAAAAATTTACGGGTGCTTTTTGCCACGACTCCTAACATTCTCCTTCATAAAAACATATGTGCACACATGGAGGGAGAATAACTACTTACTTTTATTATTATAATGATGTGTCTGCTGCTGGTGCAGTTTACCCAAAACAAACATTTTCCCTTTGACAAGTGTCATAATACCCGTATAACTATATAGAATCCCGGTATATATAAAACCTGGTTCTCAATATATACCTCGGAGCTCACAGCTTTTGTAATAGAACCCGAGGGCTTTATACATATGGGTATAGGGGTGCAATATTCTTACACTTCAATTGCCCCCATAAAATTGCACATAAGAAAAAAAATGTACTTTTTTTTGTTACTCTTCTCAATTCAAAGAAGAATACAAAGTGTGGTTGCGTGCCTATTTGTACTACATTTACCAAACATACTTATATATCGCGGACCTTTGTATTTGTAAAAAAAACTTGTAAAAATTTTTATGGATCCATTCAAGTTTTTTTTTTCTCATATAGTTTCTCCCGGTCTTGTTATAAATATTTTTGGTTGTGCTGTGTAGTACTTTTTGCCTCTGGATATCCATTATAAACACAAAAGAAATGGATTTGTTGCCATAAAGGTGGTAGTTGGTTACTTCCTCTTTTCACCCTTTTTCCCATTACATTGTACACACAAAAACATATATAGAGAATTTTTCGCTGCATGCTTTACAATATTTATATATGCATGTTTTAGTAGAATATATAGCCACAATACCATTATCCTTGATGGGAAAACACACCACTTATGGATATTACTTGTCCCGTGATGTTCTCAAACTGATAAACAGTCATGTGATGTCCTAGCTTCTCCTTTTTACTTTTTTGATGGCTCACACATTTTTTTGTCTTTCTTTTGAAAATGTAAATAGGAACAAGAAGTGTCGTTAAATGGTAAAAAAATGTACGCAAGTGGACAAGTGGTGTGTGTGTGCTTACAATTACAATGAGATGATAATATGTTACAACCCACACACATAAGTGAGTTGAGTAAACAGGGGAGAATAGACCAAATAGTTGTTTTGCAATAGCTCTACTTTCTAGATGAGTATGGTTCCGCATAAGAAAAAAAAACCGGTGACAGTGACAGGAAAAGAGTAGGACAGTCTGTTGAAAAAGAGAAAATACATAAAAAAATGTGTGACAGACAGAAAGAGAGTTGTGTAGGGATAGGTAATGTTTTTCTTCTTTTGTTTGACAGAGAAATGCAGCATGAGAAACAGAAAGAGAGAGATTTTTTTCTGGAAACCATTTGTTTTTATTTTATTTTCGTAAAAAATAGTGAGGTTGTACTTTGTAGATAAGATATAAAGAAAAGTGTCAGTCAAAAAGGTTGCAGCACCAGAGTATATAGACTATAGTGTCCAAATGGCAAAGTAAATTGAAAATGAATCCAAGTCGAAAAAATGCAAAAGTCAGCTAAAAATAACCAACTTGACGAACTTATTTGAGGAGATAGAGGGAAAAGAGTACATATAGCAGCAATAGAAGAACCGAGAGAGAGAGAGAGAGATGTGCAAACAGTTAATAATTTTGTGTGTGGAGGAAAAATGGAAAGCAGCAGATTTTTATCCCATTTTCTCTTTCTCTTTGGGAAATTTTATGGTCCAAAGAAAAATGGGGTAATTCATGCAAGTATTAATAGTCAAGTTGGTGTGGTGGTGGAGGAAGTAGCCAATCTGTTGGTTTTCAAATAAGAGAATAATGAACTTCATAAAAAATTTTATGCTCTCTTTACTTTACACACACCCGCCCAAAATGGAAACCAGCAGCAGGAGGAGCAGCAAGGCAAAAAATGTTAAATCCTCAACACTGGCTTCAACCGCACACTATACACTTTTTACTACTACCAAGTTGGTAGTACCAACACATAATAACGAGTATATACATATATGATGAGATGATGATCATGTGCTTATTTTAAAAGAAAAGCCCTTCTAGTTTGTTTGTTTTGCATAAGAGTGTAGGCCAGGCCGCTATAGCGCTTAACTACTTTTCAAACATTTTTTGACGCCTGCCCTAACGCCTTATACAATATGCATACCAATCTATATGCTTTTATATTTAAACAGGATACATGTGTGCTACTTTATACATACCTACCACTCTCTTTCTGGTGGACTGGAGAAAAGTGGCTGGAATGAGGGTGTCGGTGGTACTGGTGGTGGTGGTGGTGGTAGTGGCGGTCTGGCAATTAATGACTGTTACAAGTTTTTTAGCGTGAACATAAATCACGCCTACATTTATTAATCTGATTGTGAATAGCGAACAATACAAACACAATCAACAAACTCACTCTGACATGTATAAACTTAGGTATTTATATGTTATATCCAACTATAATGTCAGCATGTATATTGTTGGCAAATTGACATTTATTCACCACATTTATTAATCTGATTGTGAATAGCGAACAATACAAACACAATCAACAAACTCACTCTGACATGTATAAACTTAGGTATATATATTTTTACATGTTATATCTCACTATAATGTCAGCATGTATATATTGTTGGCAAATTGACATTTATTCACCTAAAACAAAATTGACAAGTTGTTGACGCTAAAGAAAATATATTTTTCAAGTAGCTCGCAAGCAGTAAGCAGACCATTAATTCTTGATTCTTAACTATTTGCACTCCTATTTTGCTATAATTTCAATTGTTTCACTCAAATAAGTTAACAAACAAAAGAATATATTTCAAGTAGCTCGCAAGCAGTAAGCAGACCATTAATTCTTGATTCTTAACTATTTGCACTCCTATTTTGCTATAATTTCAATTGTTTCACTCAAATAAGTTAACAAACAAAAGAATATTGTAAACTTTAGCCTTTGACTCTGAATATTCTTTAGCCACTAACGACTTTTTTTTGTTAAAAAAAAGGGAAAGTAAGCCAAGTTTGTTGTGCCTTACCAAAGCTGCTATAAAACACATCAGCAGGAAACTATTCACAACGAGGGATATAGAGAAACAAGAGAGGTAATTGCAAAAATTCTCTTTTCTGCTTTAGCGGCGCAACTATTACCGCACAAAACCAGAGAGATATTTACATTATATTTTTTCTTGCTTCTTGCGCCACATTCTGCATAATAGCAGCAGATAGAAGAATGATAATGAATATTACAATTTCAATCTGCGACCTTTGCCATTTAATATTATTATGTGTTGTGCATGTAGATTTCTCCAACATTAGCAACGGCGGCCGTTCAACGGAAGAATAAACATATTGGCTCTTTCTTCCGCCTTGTTCTTCTTCAGCACAAATGCACATACCTACTCTCTTTTATCCTATATCTCTGCCTGTATACATCTATATGCCTATTATTATATCTCTCAGTATTTCACCCACTGTCACACTTGCACTGTGAAAATGAGAGAGTCACCAATTTCATTAGAGATTTTGGAAAATTTCCAATTCACTGTGTGAGTCCCATAATATAATGCTACATCCATACGTCTTTATGATTGTTTGCTAGTCGTAAGTATAAAAAACACTGCACCATCACAGCAGTAGCAGTTGCCGTTGAGGGATTTTTTTTTCGTGTGTCGTGTTGTGCGAGCTAGAGGTGTGAGGTTTATATGCTTCCTACCAAAAAAAAATAGACAGGAACGTATAAAAAAATGAAATGTCACTCTATAGCAGTAGTAGTTGTCGTTGAGGGATTTTTTTTTCGTGTGTCGTGTTGTGCGAGCTAGAGGTGTGAGGTTTATATGCTTCCTACCAAAAAAAAATAGACAGGAACGTATAAAAAAATGAAATGTCACTCTGCACTTTGTTGGGGTAAACTGATACACCCTATAACGCTCCCCATATAAAAAAAATTGGACATTTTCCCCCGTTTGGAATCCTTGTTGTTGGTACGTTAGCTTTACTAAATTCAGGTAGGTAGGTATGGACATATGGGCAATGTTCATAAAAAAAGCCACATGATTTATTGGAATGATGAAGGCTACTCGTCAGCAAGGAGCAAAATTTATGTGACTTGCTTTGCACTATTTTATTCTACCTATATATTATTATTATGCATATAAATAACAATGCTCATCATTTCCTTGAAAAAACCGCATGTAATATTTTTTTAGTAGTAATCATATTCATTAGTATAGTTTTTAGTTGCTCTTTTACACAAGTATAATGATTGCGGGGGAGGATGAGCAATTATATTGCAAGAATGGTAGATTTTTATGCGAATACAATTACTACGCGCAATTTAGCTATACAAAAGCATGTGTAAACGTTTAATGATAAAAAATTTTCAAGGAAATTTCGATTTAAATAACCATTTCATTTAGCAAATGTCGGGATTTATATTTATGTTTGTTTGTGTGTTCCAGATAATTGTATATAGCGAGGAGGAGGATACATCCATATTTAGCATGAAAACGCTTCCTTTGTCATTGACAAGTTGGTGTAGATAATTCTGTTGTTCTCCTATCTCCTATCCCTCAACAAAAGAAAAAAAAGTTTTGTTGTCTTGTCTGGACAAAAAGAGTCTTGCAAGTGATTAAAATTAAATGAGCAAAAGAATAGTGTTAACTGAGCATGTATGCTTGTATTTGTGTGTGTGGCATTGCATTCTTGTTCTTCTTCTTCTCACACAATAACAATCACGCCATGCCACATAGTTATCATCATCATCACCATTATTATCACAATCATTCATCAGTAATTGAAATTGAGGATGAGTGAGCGTCAACTGACGACGACGACAACAACAATAACAGCCGACGACACACAAAGCATTTTTTATCGACCACACACTCCATCCAACATTTACATTTTTTGCGAACCCTGTTGTGTCGTAAATATAGGATTTTACACAACAGCTTGGTATTTATCATGTGAATAGCTGCATATTATCCATAATAATCCATGTAAATTACATGTGTGTCTTGTGTTGTTGTGATGTCTGCAGCCTTTTTTAGTGGGGCTCGCAGAGATCCTCATGAAAAAAACCAAGTTAAAAAATGAAAAAAATATTTATTGAATATAAAAATATATATATGATGGATGATGATGAAGAAGGTAAAGTTAATCGAGTTTGTGTGTTAAAAGAAATATAAGTTTGCATAGAATATTTATTATATTTTTTTATTATGGTTTATCCGCTTAAATATTTGTGAGCTGTTAGTACAGTTGGTAGAGTGTTTGCATAAATAACGAGGATAAAAAAGTGGGATATCCATTTGAACGGAATGGAATATATATAAAGTGTGCACCAGCCATGTCATCACAATGAGAGAGGTGTACAGGAGGAATATATTTAACTATTTAACTCTTTTTTATTTGTATGCAATCTTGTGGCAGCATGCAAGAGCGCTATTATTATTTATTATTTAAAATTTCAAATGATCGGTGATTCTCTTTTTGCTCTGATTTTTATGCTGCTGCTGCTGACGATGCGCGATGTGTTGCTGTAAAATACGCACTCAAACTGCTGAGTTGATTTAAAAAAAAGGATAGTAATGTTAAATAAACGGTTGGCCTCTCTATCTATTTATACCTATTTACCTATTCACAAAGCTATAGCGTTCCTTTTGTTGTTACTACAAGGCAAGACTGAGATGTCATGCAAGAGGAGAGAGACTGATTAACTAACAACAAAAAATTATTCGAGTATTTAAATATGAAACCAGTGTGTACCTGTTTTCCCAGTCACAGCAATCCATCTTTTTTTAAACTTCATCATCATCATCACCTTCACCGACTGAAGGTATAAAGGATGCTCAATTCTAAGCACAGCCAACCAAGAACTAACTGTATGCTGATCACATGATAATATGTAGATGAATGGAAACTCCTCTGCTGCAGTAGCAGTAGAAGATGGATAGCATGAACATTATTTGTGGAAGAGTTCAAATAAGAATTTAATGGTGTTTTTTAGCACAATTTAAAATATTATGAAAATGAAGGATTACATGAATACAGAATCAAAGCAAAGCACAAATATTCCCGTCGTGTGCAACTCCTCTTTGCATTTATATTTGATTTTTACCGATTTCTTTAATGATGATGATGACGTAGACGCGTGTGAGTGGCGTTTTTATGTACTAAATAATGTCAGCATACAAAGTTAAAAGAAAAACATTCCCCTGACAGTAATTTCAATGCAACCGAAAAAATGTTTTGTCTAGTTCAGGATCAAGATGACCATGTCATCTCTGTATTTCATTCTAGCCCTCCCATTTCTTTTTTGGATTTTGCACAGAAAATATCAGTACAATAAAAGCGTTTGAAACTCGAAATTTTTGCAATGAATTTAAAGCATGAATTTTTGGTAAATCTAATCTAAAATGAAACTGAAACGGCAGCAAAATAAAAAAAGTCTTTTTACATTTCCAACGACCAACCATTCCCGAATTAATTAATGTGCTATGCTATATTATTATTTTTGTTTGGAATTACATATTCAGACATTAGAGCATGCATGCAAACCCATACTAATAAATCTTAACTTTTCACTTAACTGTTGACTGACTGGTTAAATAAAAAAATATACCGACTGAGCGAGGACAGAGAGCAAAAACTCTTTTTGCTTTCGTATGGTGAGCTGTGTATGGTGACGCACTGCGTACCTACTAAACATCATTTAGCACTTGCGAAGGACATACGTAAGTCTAGTTATAATTCTTTTTTGTTATTGATTTAATTTAAAATTGTCTGACATTCATTTAGCGCATACATACCTACCCACACGTTTATCTCCGTCTTACTACTCAATAGATTCAACTTGGATTCAACCAAACCAAAATACCAAAAGTCATCGCGTACCCACTATAATTTTCCCGTAAACAGTCTACCAGCATATAACTAATCAGTTGGGGCTAATTAAATAGCCAAACATTCTTCATTCCAAAAAGTCTCGTATTATACGGGGGGTTATACAACATACAAACAAGATTATTGCACAGACACATTATTGACTAAAAAACATTTCATCCCAGCATCATTACCGAGCTGCGTGAGTGAAATAACCAGCCATATAACGTCACAGAATGATGAATGGATATGGACCCAAAGGATGATTTTTTTGTAAACTGCGTAGCATAAAGTGTTATTATAGCCTCAGCGTTAGCGCTACATTAAAAACTGAAATATAAATCAGTACAGACCTTCGCGTGAAAATTATTGCGTAGATCTTTTCGACATGTCCTCTGCTTTACACTTTTTATAAATCCCATTTTGTTAATTCAGCACGCGCTCACAACAATTAACACTCCATCTATTTATGCATAATATGGAGCAATAATAAAAATCTCTGTTGTGTACAGCTTTTCTAAATTCATGCTCACATGATAAATGATAAATAAATAGGCAAAAATATGGTATAAATAGCAAGGAACCATTTCTGGAAATAAATAATGAAACCAACCAAAATGGGTAAATATTGGAAATGAAGGACAATGCGTTCCGTGCGTGCGGGCCCAATAACAGAAACTGTACCAATGCTGCTATGTTGATTAACTTTTTTAATCTCATATCATCATACCTAAAAGTCTACAACATGTATAAAATATATAAAAACCTAGCCACCGTCCGCGTCCGCAAAAGATCAAGTTTGCACTTTTGTTGGTGAACTTTTGGTACGCAAGCCAACACGCAATCTTTTACACAACTCAAAACAATACGAAGGGAAACACGAAAACATCATTTTTTTCTTTCTTTTTTACAATAAAACATGACATGGTGCATGCAGAATATTTAGGAACTTGCTACTACTGCTGCTGATGCAAGAATTGTTTTCTTTCACCCATGAATCCACCACCACCACCACCGCAACCGCACACAGCATGCAAACATATCATAATCACATCATCTCATCATCATCAGCGGCGGCGGCGATTCATCAACCCCTTTTTTCGTCGTACGTGCCTAACTGTCTCTCTGTGTGCGTATAAATGTGGATCTGGTAAAGAAGTACACACATCTCGTCAAATTATTCTTGTAAAAGCTGAAAATGAACACATGTTATACGATATCATGTCGCGTTATTTATTTTACTACAAGAGTGTAAAAATATATTAAACGAGCAAAAAAATCGTTTTGAAAGTTGTTCGCAGTTCAGCATATTATATATTTTTTGCTCGTTATATTCATTTTTTCCATTTATTACCACTTTTATATATTATGAGTTTGCATTTTACCGAAAAGGAGTGCATGTGTGCAAATTGCTCATTTTCCCTTGGGAAAATTATTATTCGTATCTGTTTGCGCTGTGGGTAAAAAAAGATAGAATTATCATTATAATTTTAAATGATTATTACCATGTACCTATGTTATATGGGCATACTATAAATTATTAGAGTGTTAACACTGCCATTATGCTACATATGCTAAATTATTTAATATTATTGGAGCTTTGGGTTAATTCGGAAGCTGATGCCAGTAAAAAGAACTGAGCACCATAATCACCTCGTCACCATCATCGCTGTATATTGATAAGATGAATTCAATATTTTGGCATACGCAATGACAATACCACACCTGTATTAACGTTTAATTGGGTATCTCTCTCTCTATTATTTTTCATTGGAGGAGGTAGATAATATTTATTATAAAACTTGATTAAAGTTTAAAAAACATGTTCATATGGGATTGATTTTTTGTCAAAGTACAAAAGCGTTTGACATATTTTAGAAAGCTAAGTTAATTTGATAATTGTTAAGATGAAATCTCGTTGATATAGTTGAGTAAAACTTCAAAAAAATTGTTGAAAGAAATAAAGGAAAATAAAAAATATTTTACTTTTGTCCATATTTTGTCGATTAATGATGCACTGCTAACTTTTAAATCCTTCTTTTTGTCTCCTTTTGAATATGGAACAGGCAAAAAAACTATTTATGTTCTCATTAATATTTACTGCGTTAACAGTTTTTTAGCTGCTACAATAATACTGTATACAATACACAACAAGTGAACGAAGAACCATAAAAAATATACACATTATATCCCATCCAAAGCTGCTTGTAGTAAGAAATATCTGGTAAAAATAATGGAAAACTACTACAACAAGAGAGTATTATTGTATAAAATATAAATAGAAATAGTTCGTAAATTTTTTTACGCTCATTTAAATGTGTCTGCTGAACTCTAGTTAAATGATATGTGATAAGTGTGTAAAAAAAATACTACCACACGCCTAAAAAAAGGAACACACACAAACACATACAGTCATACAATGTTTCAAAAGTTATTTCATAACACAAAAAAAAATATTCAACACAAGTCAAGAATTTTTTTTAAACTGTGCTGTTGTGCTAGAAAATTTAGATGGATGCATAAAATTTTGACTTGTCCTCCAAGATAATTGATTGATTGCTGTGTAGTTTAAAGAGAAACACATGCGCCCTACACAATGCGCAAAGATGCACAATGATTGGTTTATGCAGTCAAAATATTTAAATATTCAGTGAATGTGAGTCCAAATAACTTACAAAGTTGAAACAAAATGTGAGTCTAAAATAATCACTAAAATACATTTATTCTAGTACCATCAGTTCAAAAAGCATACATTTTTATCCATTTTTTAGTAATCCAGACTGCAAATATTTTTTATCAAGAGTCAATATCAATGAAATTGTGTAACCGCCTCCTTTTTCTTATAGCCCAAATAAATAAATAATATCTTTTTAATTACAGTAATGAAAACATCAACCCTTGCTTCTAAGAAAATGTGGGTATGATACTCAATTTTATCGTTTTTGTACTTTAATGACCTTTTACACTCTCTGTCCTTTCACAAAACATTATACTCACACTCTACATTGTTTTTTAGCTTTGAAGGTTCCGTTCCAAGTAATCACGTGCGTAAGTAAGTTCAAATATTAAAATAATAATATAGTCAACATGTCAGGCTAATTAAAGACTATATCCGTGAGATTATATGAGATATCTACTTGAAGTAAATTATGCCTAGGCTGCCTTCAATGTTGACACTCCAGCTTTATTCCTTGTCGTCGCCAGTCCCCTTCTTTCCCTACATATCTATCTGTGTTAGGAGAGAATTGATGCATCTATTTTGGTTGGTATATTTATTCCAGTATTTTTTAAAGTTATATTCGCAACAATTTCCGCAACTCGCTGTGGGAGTGATGATGAGAGAAATAAAAAAAGAAGCTATTATTACTTTTTCATGAAATGAGAGATAATGACCTGCCTCATGCACACGCACCTTCTCACATCATCCTATCATCAAATCATCAACGCATTAAATGTAGATAGAGGAGTAGTGAGGGCAATGCGTGATGGTTTATAAATGTCCCATGGAATGTTTTTTATGAGGCAAAAAATGAGAATCATGAAAACTGAAGATTATGATGATAGATTCTAACAAAAGTTGCGTGCATAATTGTGCAAGTTGTCCATTTACCTGTGCTGCCATCACCTTATATTTTTTTAATGAAATTTTGTGTTTACGCTCTTGTAAAATTAAAAACGATCTGAGGTAGTGAAAATTACTGAATACCGAGCACACCAACATTCCTATCTAAGGTACCTGCATTGTTTACTAAATCTCATCGTCGATTGTGAAAAATTAAGTACGTTTAAGTGTGTCATTTTTTAATTTGTTTTCCATTGAATTTTAGGGAATTGTTTTCAAACAATTAAATATTGTATTAATTAATTAATTAATTCTATCGATATTCATGTCCTTTATTCTCATACTACTAACCCAACAAGGCTACTATATATTTCAAACAATTTGCTTAAACAATTTAGTTAACTTTGCTTAATGTAAAATGTATCTCTTATAAAAATATGTATATATTTTTCTTATCATATTTTTTTAAATGAATGATGCACTATTGAGCCCATTTTGAGTGATAAAATAAATGCTTTTGAATAAATACACTTGTTAAACATAAATCATAAGATTTTATATCATTTTATATCAAGTTGACAGTTAACAACCTTCGCTCCACATTGTTTGATACTCCAAAATACTTACTTCTGCTCTGCTTGTAAATATTGTATCAGCAAAGATAGTTGATGCAACTTTTAATCCTTCTTTTTTCCTCATCTTTTTTTTGTTGGTTGCATTATTATTATTGATTGCACCAATATTTGAAGGATTATCAGCAGTGCACAAACATTTGAAAAAATAAAAATGATAAGAAAAAATAACATGCTCATCTTAATTATCAGTAGGATGATTATCTTTTCAACTCGTTCATGTGTCACGCTCAGTTCAGATTTTTTTATGAATAAAAAAAATAAATCGAAATTTTTTTAAAATCTTTTTTTTTTCTCTTCTCAATTTTGATTGCGGTGAAAATAAGAATGAAAACCAGTTTTGTACTTGAGCATGTGTATATGCAATGCAGGCACCGAGAACTTTCCATTTCTCTGCATGTTAGCCTTGCTGTTTTTTATTGGAAGGGATAATTATTGTATAAAGCCATATGAATATACAAAGTGTATTATCTAAAAATTACTGTCAACTGTTTCACACTCGACAAGAATAATGTTCACGCTAAAAACTGTTGTTTGTTTAAGTGCACAATTTTTTAAAAAAATATGATGGATGAGTTTTTAAATGAATTTTGTGCAACCACTTATGTATATATTATAAAAAACATACACGTAAAAATGTATATGGTTTTATAGTATGTCTGGGTAAATAATTGAACAAGCTTATATTATGCATGCCTTTGCCCCCATCAAAGTTGAAGTTGAAACTATGTCCAAAAAAATAATAAACAAACAAACCAAACACTTTATGTAATCTTTTTTTTTAAAGCAATAAAGCGATTACCATTCTATTCACTCGACTTGCAGCAATATTTTTTTTGCACAGATTTTGTCCTGTTTGTTCACAGAGCAAAAATAATAAAGGGGTTCATTGAATAATCCAGAGACATTTTTGGACACTCTCTCCCCGTCAGCAGTCATCATCACCACGTCACCAAACCACACACAAAAGAGCAGGTGAGCTGATTGTGAATTGTGATATTGTGAGTTGGCTATGTTTACCTGCATCCACGTCTGCCTCTTTTGTGTTTGCTCAAAATAATACACTTATTTAACTTCATCGCTACTACCAGCAGCATCATCACAAGCACCACTTGACCAAATCATTTCCCTGATGATAATTATTGATTACCAGACCAGACTTTTGGTATTTTAATATATTAATAGCTTACATCAGTCCACAAAATCCACCCAGGAAAATACGACTCAACGCAAACGCATAATAAAAAGTTATTGACATGCACGCACAAAACAGACCCAATTTTTTTCCTTAGAAAAAGGGAGTAAATTCACGTTTACTCCCTCACACGAA
>JAITYZ010000906.1:0-13486 GCA_027744595.1 Paronellides praefectus
CTTGGGGTTTTGTACTACACGCTCATTATTATTACTACTTGCATGCTCATTGTGGTACCTGCCTAAAAGGAAGTATAATATATATGATGCTTCGTCATAAATTTTACTAGGCACTGCACTATGCTGCCTCTTGTCCTTTTCCTCTCAAGTTTCTTTGTCAATTAAGGAAAGCATACTAAATAAATAAATATGAATGTTATATGTACATATATTATATTTTATTTACAACTTTTTGCCATTGTTCCTTGATGGTAGTGGTGGTGTTGTATGGCAATGCTGATGAAAAATATTGATAATATTTATAAAAAAATTTAGTCTTGGACAATGTGTACCTAACAATATTTAAGAAGGTATCATAAATTTGTTATTTGAATTTGTACTTTGTGGATTATGATTATTGTTTTCTGCTGTGTTGTGTGTAAATGTGTATTGTTCGGTGAATAAGCACACCGGAGAAAAAGTATGGATTACTTTCCTACTGTCGTCGTCCTTCTTTCATTTTGTTTCCACTCTCGTGTCCTTTATAAGTTTAATGGTTTTAAAAGATTTGTTATTATTATGATGTAATAATAAGAATGGGAAGACAAAGATTGATCTTTGAAATTTTGAGCCTTTTAAAATTGAGCATTATTATCTCAAACCACCTATCTTTTCCTCTTGTGCATAAAAATGCATAATTCACTTTTTTTGTATTTTGCCTTGCAGCAAAGGGAAATATTAAGGAATTTTTTTAAAAGAATCGTAAAAGATTCAGCTCCAGAAAAATATTCCGTTGTTTTCTTGACTAGCGGACCCTCTGGACATTTTGCCAGAAGGACTATTATTGCCTTTCTTGTTTAATAGATACCAGAAATAAATGTATTTAACGGGTACTCAGTGTTATGACTTGAATGTAGGATAAAAATATAATAATAAGAAAAACTGGAAATGGTAATCACAAGGCATCTTGTAAAAACACACACAAGGTGAACTTGAACATTTCTTTTCCTGTGTGGACGACGACAATGAGAAACATATTTTCAAAGTCAAAAATCTCGCTTTCGTTCTTCGGAAACAAAGAAAAAGTTAAAAAAAATTAGATTTTTCCTCAAGTTAATCATCAACATCAACAGTGAACAAAGGCATTATGTATACATACCTCTTACCTATGATATGAACATGTGTAAAAATATATAAATGGAAACTGAAAGTTGATTTTGACCGCAAGGCAGAAGGATATACGGATTTTTAAGGGAGATTACATTCCTAAAAATATTTCCAGTTTGGTAGTCAGGTAGGCTGGTTCGGTTGGATAAGATTTTGGAAAAGCCTTGAAAAAAAGAGATTGCTGAAAGGCTTCTTTTTTCTGAATACTTTATGATAATGACTTTGACTACACAACTATTTTAAAAGAGAAACTATAATATTTTGGTGATGATGATAATAAAAGTATATTATATGATACCCTTGGAAATATACCACTCAAATCATAATATTATGCTGCGTATTTTGCTGATGGGCATGCATAAAAATAATATGCTAATGGCAAGGGGTTCATAAATACTGTTAAATAATCTTGCTCATTATGATTATTACTTTCCTTAGGAAAATTCCTCCGAGTGGAGTGAATATATTCCTTGATAAACTCTCCCGGTGGCAGTATGTTCTTGTATTCACTTCCCTTCTGCTATAGCCTTGCACGGATGATCAAATGCTATTTTTGATTCAACTTTTACTTTTTTTTGTAAGCCCTAAAAAACTATTAAGAATTTTAAAAAAATCCTTTTTCTTGAATATTTTCCTTTCAAGAAGCTCAAGTGTCTAATTTTTGTAAGCTGAAAGGAGAATGAGTGGAAACATAGCATGAGTTGCATCATTTCATTGTCGATGATCACGATGACCATCTTGATAGAATTCCAATCCAATCAAATTTCCAATTTCCTGCTGACCAGTTATATAGCTGGACAATGAAAAAAAAGTCTCATGATTTGCCTACGGCATCAACTGCAGTGCAGTCTCTCTATATTCCATTCAGTAATAATAATAACAATAAATAATTTACATGAGTACTACCACAGCTTACAATAATAATGAAGTTAAAGTGAATAAAGTTCATTGTGAAATGGTACTTGTAAGAAAGTAGGACTTGGATAGACAAGTAGTTGCATAAATAAGCAAAGAAATGAGAATGTGTGATCATCACCGGTCATTTACTCTTTTTCCTTGTCTCGGTGGTTGGTCCACTCAGCTCTTGAATGCACTTTTTACTTCATATAGTATGAAGTTCATACAACATACTATATATCTACCTGGCGATTTTCTTTATTCCCAACCAGTTAATTTCATTCTTCCTTTCCACTGGCCACCATTACGTTTTTACGTTTGTTATTTTATATATATATGTGTGTGGTTTCTTCCTTGTCAAAAGATGTTTTCATTGTTGGGTTGCAAACAAAAAAAATTGTGCCTTAAATCCATTGATCACTTCTTCGTATGCAGCGCAACACAACGCATTTTTTTATATCCTTGCAAACATTGCTGCCAAGTATTTTCTTGAATGACGTGTAAACCAGAATTCGAAGGTAGGTGTGTTCTGTAAAATGAAACGCGGGAGTTGTAGTCAGCCAAGCTGCATTTTTTTCCTGATGTTGCTCCTTCCTTGAAAATCACAGACAATCAGTTCATATCCCTTTTGGGAAGGTGATGTTGATCCGTCTGCCGTAAAGAATAAAAAAAATTGACTCGTTCTTTTTTTGCCGATAGGAAGAGATTTCTAGGTAGAGTGGTATATTGGAATGCAACTGTGCAACCACACATACCAACATACATGCTTGTGAAGTGAATGGGCGATATATATTACGTAATTTGAAAACTCCCATTCTACAAGTTAGCATTCACGAGCAGCAGCAGCACTGTGTACCACTAACAGTTTAAGCTTGACAGGAACAACATTTTGGTTTTTCTCTCTTTTCGTCTTTTTAGCTTTTCTACTGCTCATTCTTGTACGGTAAATGTCGTCGTAAATCCTGCTCATTTTTTGATGTTTTCTCCACATTTTTTCCATTGTCTAAATTGGTTCTCTCAATAAAGCAGAGGCAGTCGAAGGAGCAAAAACGAAAACAAAAGATATGATTCGACAAGGCTATCGCGGTACTAAAGCGAAAATTTGCGCCACAAGCAATAAAAATAAATGAACAAGGTGTTTTAAATGATGAAGAACTGGACATTCATTCTTTTTGTGCCCACATATTTGGTAAACCCAAACAATGTCCGGAGTATGGAGTGAAAAAAATGGTCGTTGGGCCGCTTTTCTGCCTGTAAGCTTGTACCACTTTTAAAATAAAAAAAATTATGCTTCGATGTTTACCAGAAATCAAAGATCTGCTTATACCTGTCATGTCAGATCAAAAAAAGAGGACGTCATCAATTGGGATATTTGTTTTTGTGTGTATGTGAGTAGCATGTAAAGATGAAAACTTTTTAGGAGGCGGATCATAATTTGTGCAATGATGCAACAGGTCGGCATTTAGGTAATAACAAAGTCGCGATGGTCGTTTTTTTATTCAGATGATTTTTTTATATTCCAAAGCAATATTTACTTTTTTCATTGCATTTTGCCTTTAATCTGACAGATAAAGAGTAAAAGGGCAATTTAAAGAATTCACTGTTTTAATATTATTTTATAGATATTTTTTATTGTTGGATAAGTTTGTTATAAGAATGTTGAAGGAAAGAAAACATTTGATTACTTTAAAAAAAAGTATGGCATGAAGCGGACATGCCATGAGTTTGATATTGGTGCCAAGTTGACCGGCGGCTAGTGGTTTTCCTAGTAGTTGGCTGACTGACTATGTAGCTGATTTGTTGCTTGCGTTGCAAATGAAAGTTAAATCCAGTTTTTTTTTCGTTCTTGCGGTAGTGGTGTTGGTGCCTTATGAAACGGGATTTTTTTTAACAAAGCAAATTGTATTATTATAGGGAAGATATATATAATAAAAATAATGAGGCGGTCTTTGATAAAAAATAAAAATTGAATAATAATGTTTGGTTTTTGGTGCGTTTGGCTTTCGTTTTGAAATCTATCCAAACTACATTCAGTCAGCCGTCATGACGATCAACATTCAACATAGTTATGCATTACATGATGATGATCTGATCTCACGTCTCAAAATCATGAAGGGATGCAAGACGCATTGAAGAGAGTGATGTGATATGTGCGGTGTTATATATATTTTTTTATTAACAAATCAAATTCAGGCAACATCACGAATCACGAACTGAACTGGACTTATGCACTTGCCACTTTCAAAAGTAGAATTCCTTGGAATTCTGACTAAGAAAAAAAACGAAAGGAAGTCCAGTCTCCTTTTCGGTCAAGTTCTAAATATACAACAATCATGCAAAGTAGTAAGTTAGAATGCATCTTAAGCGTTCATGGCGAGTGTGTGGAGCCGTGACCATGATTTCTTTTTTGTCGGAAAGTCTGCGTCTGGAAATCAAAAAATTCCGATTTTTATTTCGGTCTAGCTTTTTTTATAACATCCCAATCTTATTTTTATTATTTTCTGACCTGCATATCATCATCATTTTTCTCTTTTTCTGGATTGCCTGCCTGCATTACATGAATAAATTTCTCAAATGGTATTTTTATTCTCCTTTTTTTTATTATCACTGATATCAAATCAAACTTGGGCAAGGGAGTGAGTTTAGTGTGGTCGTCGTTTTCTCTCTCTCTCAACGTCGTTGCTTTACATCTGTTCTCTCTTTCCATTTGCACCATTAGTCTATTTTTTATCTGGTCTTTCCAGTCAATCATTGCCATGGAATGAAATCAAAAGAAAAAAAATGCACGGAAGAAATGCTTAAAATAATACTTCTGCTGGTGTGCTGCTGACTTTGGACTTGTTGACCACTTGAAAATGTGTTGAATGTATGGTGGTGGTGGTGGAGATGGTGTACATAAGTCAGCACTCTCTGCTGCCAAGCCTATAATCTATAAAAAAACTAGGCTAGCAAAGTAATGAACAAGTTGTTTGGTTTGGAAAAAAGCGAACAGCAGTTAGCCTACTTTCCATTTTCAGATCACACACATAACAATTCATCTTGTTCATTCAAGTCTCTTGGCTTTGTTCTGGATTTATATCAACCACATCAAAAACATGGAAATGAAAGAAGAGGAGGAAGAAGAAGGAGTAGTGGCTCGTTTTAAAATTAATAGACATTCATCACACCAAAAAAAACAGCGAGTGAATTAATAATAGTCACTGTAACGCTGAGGTTTGCTGCTGTAACATTTGAAGATGGAGACTTGTCGAGTGGAGAGAACAAAGAGGAGCACTTGTTCCTTAACCTTTTTGTCAAGTCATCATCATTCTTTTTTTATAAATAGGTAGATATAGATACAAGCAAGCAAGCATTACATTCTATTCAAATTTTTGTTTTGTTTTTGAATCTTCCTCTTCAATCTCAATCCATTGAACAAGCTCACAAGTGGAGACTTGGAAAAAGGAAAGCTATAAATACAACAAAAGATGTGTGTAGCATGTAAATCTATTCAACAAGCTTGTTAGTTATGCAATGCAATAGTGTGGTGTAGAGTGGCATACATACCACAAATTCCTACCATTATTTTTACACATATTTTCCAGTTCTTCTGTTTTAACCCTTTTTTGATGAATTCCATGTGATCAGCAGGAGCACCACCACCAAACTAGCAAGTAGGACAATTGATAAAGGAATTTATTTATTTTTACTGAATAGGCTT
The DNA here is from genome assembly GCA_027744595.1 of Paronellides praefectus. Lineage (NCBI taxonomy): Eukaryota > Metazoa > Arthropoda > Collembola > Entomobryomorpha > Paronellidae > Paronellides > Paronellides praefectus. Next base: position 5,744 of record JAITYZ010000906.1, read on the forward strand.
AACAAGAAGGATGACGGTGATGTTATGTTGATATTGTTCTTCGTGCTCACATGTTATATTTTGAACAATAATAAGAAATACATTTATATAAATCCTCAGCAACAGATGTAACCTTACTAATCAAAATCACATTATTATCACCACTTTAAGAATAGCAGAAAGAACATGAGCAACAGAGTAAATAAAAATCAGCATCATCATGACATGTCAAAGATCACTTTTTGGATGAAATAAAAAAAATGTGCTTATCTGGTATGTGCTGATGATACACATTTACAACAAAAATCTTTTGCAATTACGCATTTGATTTTATTTTAATTAGGCATCTTATTGGAGTCATTATGGAATAAACCAAAACCAAGCAAAAAAATGGGAGCAGCAGCTGCTGCTGCTGCTTTGAATTAAAACTCTCAGCTGGGGCTTTAATTTAAGCCATGTAATTATGCGATATATGCGGTACTACAAATTGCAAACGTGTCGATTAAATAAAAAAAAAGTATTTTTGCAAATGACATAATAAGCCATTTCAATTCATCAAACTAATGGCACCAACTGAAGACTGCTTGAAACTCAAGTATATTTTTGGTAGCTAATTATTTTTGTAATGAAATTTTTTTGTATTTTTGTAAGCGCTGCCATTCATTCAAAATGATGATTCAGGTCTATTCAGAAAAAAAAACTTTTAACTTTTAAAAAAGGGCTGTCTGTATATTTTAATTAATCCCGTAGGATTTACATGATGACTTTTTTTATTTTACTACAATAACGCCGTTGTTCTTCCGTGGAAAATACCATTTTCCTTTCAGTTATTTTACAGAAATAGTAATCGGGTGATGGTTACAAAGACCATAACGTACAATAAAATAAAAAAATGCTAACTATATTTTCTTCAACAGAACTAATCGCCGCCGTAAGAGTATATACAGGTGTAGGAAGGCACACATAGGGAATTCATGAATAATAATGTTTTGCCTGTTTTGAATTAGGAGGGTGTGGCAAACAGGATGATGATGATGGGGATGATGATCATAATCATGATTCTCATCATCATGAGCAGTATAGTCAGTTGACTGGTGACCGGTAATTTGAACATGACTGGAAAAGACGAGAGACGATGATGGTGAAAGGATGTGATTTGTAATTTGATAAAAACGGACATAGGCATGCATCCTCACACACTCGACGTACTGAAAATTAATCCATTCTTCTATTCAGTAAAACTCAAGTCAGCATTTTTTGTTTGTCTTCTTCGCTCATCTCATCAGATTATTTGAATGAATACAGGCGTTGTTATTGTTGTTGTTGTTTTTTTAATGCGGGACCTCTGATTCCGCATCCTCGCTCCGTCCATGTAAGAATTGATCACACAGTCTCAGTAGCTAGACAACATTTAAAAATGAATGTTTTGAATATTAAAAGCCATACACGCAGCATATAAGCTCAGCAGTTTTATATCCTGCTATTATTATTGTTATTATTTCAGTGACTTTTGACGTGACTGCATATTTTAAAAACTCTTTGACTGTGTAGTTACTGGCCTGTAGAGAAAATGAATTTATATATTTAACAAAACTGCTTATTATAATATAATTATTCATTCATACACACTCTTCCTTCGGTGCTTTATACGCTAATCGTATTAAAGATGCACATTTTTTATTCTCCTCTCATTTTCTCTCTTCTGATTTTATGCCGATAGTCATCATTGTAGGAACATGTACTCATGGAGGAACAGGTTGTAAGGCAATCGTGTCAAGCCAAGTCAAGTCTCCTCTCATGTGAAAAATGATCGATTGTCAAAAGTGACGGTGAGCAATGCCTCCATGCATATTATGGTGCTTACTAATGAAAATCCGTTAGCTCCATTTCATCTTCTAGTAGTACAACAGGTACAACCACATTCCAGCGTACCAGGTGTGGTGAGAGAATTTGGTGATATATACCCAACGGACACTTGTTGATTCTCAAGCAACTCATCTTCTTTTATCTCTCTCTCTCTCCCTCCCTCTGTCTCTCTCTTTGAAGCAGCTTCACCATTAAAAAATTATCAAATGAATGCAACAGGTTGCAAAAAAACTTACGCATTATTTATTATAATTATTTTTCGTTATCCTGTGTCTGACTTAAGCCATTTTTCTATGGATGCTTTCAAGCATGCAATAATACCATAGAAAGACTTATGGCTACGCATACACAATTTAAAGGTGTGTTCCAAGTGTCAAGGGAGCCACCATTATCATTATTTGCCTTCTTTTTTTTCTCCTCTCGCTCTCCCTCTCCGACAAAGAATATATGAATATTATGTGAGGTGATAGGATGGATGTTTAGACCAGTAAACAAAAAAGTGAAAATGTTCAATGCTCCTCCGGCTGTAAATAATCAACCGATTTTTTTCTTAAGCCAAAGTCAAATTACTTTTAGCTGTACGTATACCTATGTATGGTTGTTATGCATTCCTCCACTTTCCATCATTCCATTTCGGAATGATGCATGCCCTTTGACTTTTATTATGATTCCCTTCAGCGCAACACATCATCTCATCATGGACATATAAAAGTATACAGATTCAGATAAGTCATGGTCATGTAGACCAGGTATAAAGGGCTTACATATTTCTATGTACATTTTTTAAAGCCCTTAAATTTTTTGTATTGTTCAGGGCCACAGGATCAAGGAACCGATCACCTAGTATGTATATATATATAGGTACCATACATGTATGCATTTATTACATGCGTGCATACAATTTCTTTTTGATCCATACTACTTGACTTTTAATCTCCGCCGGCAATGCAGGCAGGCATCCATCTCATTGGAATTTTCCTTTTCCTCGCTGATCGTATACAAAACAACCAAATGGAATGACGACTTCGATAAAGATGATTATTATGCTATGATAAAAAAAAAGTAGGCGAACAGCGGTGATTTTTGTTGAAAAATATATATGGAACATATCGTAATGGTTCTTTGGTGAATGCCACATAACCACCACCACAGCCTGATTTGGTCGGATGGATGATCAAAATATATAATCCTTAGCTGTATCGTCATCATCATTATCGTCAACATTACAAATGCTGTATTGTTATTACCTATTATGGATGGGTGCCCCAGCCTTGTTGCTTTAATCGTCGACTTTCCATGCCAAGAAAGTTTCTCACATGCTATTCAGCCACAATCCACACACACACACTCATAAAGAAAAGAAAATGCTGTGTGGAGGAATGTATTATTATCATGATAAGTGCGTATAAAAACACAACTTTTCTAACCTGTGGTGATCTTTTCAAAATGAACTCGATACATGCATAAACAATACAGCCATGTTGTACGCACGTCGCTCACATACCTGATTTTTTTATGTGATCATCACATTACCATCATCGTCATAGCCACCATGATGATGATGATGCTGTGTCTGGCTGGTTGGAAACTGATCGTATTGTTCTCTTTTGAACTGTACTTTTTTAAACTCTATCGCTGTATATACATTAAGTGACATTAACAGCAAGCACAAGCAGAGAATGCCAGTCCAAAGTACAGCAAGTCAGTCGCTTTGTTGAAAAACCCTGTGAAAAAAATGTATCTCTTTTGAACTGTACTTTTTTTAAACTCTATCGCTGTATATACATTAAGTGACATTAACAGCAAGCACAAGCAGAGAATGCCAGTCCAAAGTACAGCAAGTCAGTCGCTTTGTTGAAAAACCCTGTGAAAAAAAAATGTTGTTGTTTTATCCTCTTCTCCACCACCACTACCACCAGCTTTCTTGAGATTTTTTAAGACAAGGCAGCATCCCAAAAAAAACCAGACAGACAGACGAAATATATTCAGTGTACTTTTCATTTTGTTTTAGAATGTGCGTCGTGCGTGCATGCATACCTGTATTCTCGAAGAACCCGATAGACGTGAAGAAGATGATGATGATGTTGATGTAGTGCGTATGCGTAGTATTACTACTCTACATCTGAGAAATATTTTGTCTGGCTTCCAAGAACAAGGAAGATGATGGTGATAGTGATGATGCCATATGATTGTTTTAAATCTTTATCTTTACTCCAAGTTCAAGTATCACCTTCTGAACCCAGTTAGTTGTTGGGAGTTGGGAGATTTAAATTTCCACTTTTTTTCCATCGATCGAATCAAATTCATTACTGTTGTTTCCCAGTGATTTTGATAGGGCAAGTTCAATAATTTGATTTGGACTTGTTACATGACGACGATGATGATGATGACAATGATTAGGCAGAAACAATAAAGTTTTTTCCCATAAAAATTCATTACGGCATGGTGGTTGGTGGTAGTGGTCTTTTCTTGGTTCTTGTGGTTTTTGTGGAGATGTTAAATAATATGCATGTGAAGTACTGCACTTTTTTATGATGGATATTACAAGTAGGAAGGAACAATAAAAAGGTTGGCTAGACACGTTCTCTTCTTCGAAACCTCTATAATAATATGAATAATTTTTTTCAAGAGAACCAACGTTTTTTCTTCTTCAAACCTTGGGAAGTTTGGAATTCCTCAGTTGGTAAAGTTCTCGTATGGAGTGCTGGAGTGGATAAAGTTTTCCAACTTTTTCACACGGTCTCTCTCTCGCACTTGGTCTCAATTGCTCGTTCTTGCTTGTATCCTTTTTTTCCTCAACTCAGCAGCAACAAGAAATATAAGCACGATTTTATATATTATACATACATATTAAATAGCATATATATTCTGGATTGCCAATGATGCCGACTTTACCATCATCGTCGGCTTATTTTTTCTTCGTCAACAACATCGCTCCTTTTTTTTAACATATATATGCGTATGTACAACATGAGTAACACGCACTAATGATCTATGTACAACATGACTTTACATGAGCGAATGATTTGCTGTTTGAACTCTTTTATTTACTCCGCAGCAGAGTTTTATAAACATCAAAACTGTTTATTGTTCCTTAATTTAAAAAGAAAATGCTTAACTTATATGGCCATCCAGTAATTTTTGATTGTTCTTTTAAGATTTAATATTTTAATCAAAGAAGAAGTCAAACAACCAATATGTTTTTGTTTAAAAGAAAAAAAAACTAGTCTCGTGAAGTTTTCACAGTGCTTTCACACAAGTGGAATTCATGAGGTTGGTCATCTGATAATATACTGTCGGATAGATGGAAGTGGTTTGAAAACTCGACAAAACTAATGACCACTTTCATAATAATAATAATAATAAAAGTTGTATATAAATTTTTCAGAATTATTTATTGAATATTGTTTGTGTGAGAGAAGGAGTGTACATGGTAACATTGCAGATGTAGACTGCTTTGTTTTAACTGTAAGCCAGTTGAATGAGTCAAAGCCAATCTATCAGGCCAATAGAAAAATACACATTACTATAACATTATTATTATATGGTTGATGGAAAAGTTTTTTTTTTGGTAATTGATCATCATATATATAATATATATATTTTTTTTACAATATGACAGGGTAATTTAAGTTGATGAAGTGGGCTAAAGTGCCTGTGCACCTTTTGTTTTTGCCCAGTCAATGGAGATTCTGCTGAGTAAAATGATGATGCATGACTGCATCTTTCTGACTTGAACACTGCAACTCATTTTTATGTATTCCTAATGTCGTACTCTCTCACTCTGCACAGATGCATGGAGTAATGCAACTCGTTGAATGACTTACAAATGAGAGGAGGACAGTTGATAAAGACAATTGAAAAATTGGTTGTATTCATTGGTCCAGTCCTCGTTTTACTTAACGACGGCTTTTTAAAAGACAACAATCATAATATGCATAATTATAACGAGTAGAACGGCTGTTTAGCAAAGAGAGGTACATGAATTAGTGAAGTTTGCATTGTAAAAAATAAGTTTTAAATGACTTTGTAAATTAGTTCAAAGGTCTAGAGATATGAAGATGTGTGAACTAGCTAGTTTACATCCCGAAAAATCCCTAATGATCCCACTTGTAATCTTTATAGTTATAATGAAAAGATTTCTTTGATTTCCCTGTACTCTGTTTCTTACTAATGACTTTTTCAAACAATAGTTTTATTTGCTAACGGAGAAGTAAAAAAATGCTAAATTAATAATTGTTTTCTTGTTTTTGTTTTTTCCAGGGTATTTGCCTGTGAGAAAGCGACCTGCATCCACATCAACGACCAAAGCTGCTTCTGAAAGTGCTCCAGCATCCTCAGCTGCGTCTACTGAAAATAAAAGAGCTGCTTTGTAGAAAATTTTACGGTAAACGAAGAGGAGGATGATGATGCTAACAAAGGAGTTGGATGGAACATTAAATGAAAAATACCTGATGATGAATGTTGGTGACGGTATTTAACTTATTGTTGTTATTACTATTACTGATTATCATTATTATTACTGCTAAGCATTACTATCGAGATAATCCTAACGTTGCAATATGGTTTATGAGTTAATATTATTTAAATCGATTTTTTAAAGTTTCAATCAAAACTTATTATTATTATGATTAGTGTTAAGAGGTATGAATGGAAAATATGGTGATTTATTTTGTGCCACTGGCTATTTTTATGAATTCGTTTTAAGGTTTTATTCTGCTAGGAAGGAATGATAATTTTTAAATGCAAATGAACCAGAAAAAATTAGAAGGCTAACATATGGTTTGGGTTTTAAACAAAAAAAAGTATACATGCTTAAAAAGCTGATATGATCATTGGTTTTCGCAATGAAAACATTTATTGGCTATGGCTATTATTGTTGATTTGATGAGTTGTATTGATTGCGCATAGGGATGCGGACATGCATTCCGTTTAGAAAAGAAAGGTAAAAGGAAAAGTTTTTATGATCCTCATTCACAAAACAAAATAATGTTTTTTTTCTACCACTAAAAAAATTATATATTTCATAAGCAAGATGATGAACCGCTATTTATTAAGCTAAGTTGATTTTAAAAAACATTGTAAGGGTTCTACTACTATTGCTAAGGTTACTAAGGCAATTTTACCGAAAAGGGAAAACTTTCACAACCTGGTTTGCTATTCTTGTGTGTGTACAATATTAGGGATGAGAGGATTGAGTAATGTTTCCTAACAACTAAATACATACATATATTACTACATACATAAATGCTATTTAAAAAGAAATTGTAATTTTAGCGCAAATGCAAGAACAGACAAAATACCTATTATACAAACCTATTTAGAAAAAACAAATCAATTTTTAGGGAACAATCAGAAAGGAAAATGCCCAGAAATGTTTAAAAACCAAACATACATACATACATACCTAGAAGTATAATATATCAAGAGAAGAAGAGAGAAAAAATGCATATATGTTTAACAATATATTATAATACCTTAGCTAGTTATCATCATTTCACTTGTAAACCAAACAGAAAACGAGTTGTTTTTTAGTCATCACTACGATTATCAAAAATACGCTTAGCTTTCACGCTTCCTTCTAGTAAGAATATTTTGCAGTAACACAACAATATGAATTACAATAGTAGATAGTTATAATAATAAAAAAATAACAATACTAGGAGCATAAAAAAATAAGAAGATTCCTTTAACTATCTATAGGGAAAATAATAATGTGTAAAAAATAATGTGGTATAAGCTTAAGAGATAACATGATTATTAACGCATAATAATATGTTTTATAAAATACAAAATTAAACATAAGTTGTTCTATTGAACCCCACCCTACGTACTATTTTCCTTGCTACTCATTGAAAAAGAAACAATATTATTATTTATTTTAGTTCCCTATCAACA
>JAITYZ010000907.1:0-10707 GCA_027744595.1 Paronellides praefectus
GCAAATCGCTGTCTGGGAATTGACATGAAAACTGTTTAGAAAGCGAAGGTTTATTTGTATTTGCTTTGTCTTTACTTGTTATGAGGTTTGGGACCTTTCCGTAAAGGTTAAACTAGAGTCAACCAAAGTTGAAATTCATTTTTTTTGAAAACGAACAAAACAAAGTTTGTTAGTTTCGATAATAGTAATAATCATAATAATAGACAAAATAACATGAATTCAACCAAAATAATACTCTTTGATAAAAAAACAACAACAGAATTCATTCACATTTTGAAGGAAAGAGCTTATAGTATACGTACATGTATATATACACTTTTTGTTTTTTATGCATTGTCAAAGGTCATTGTCATTACGTTATGTTTATTTTATAGCAGGACTGTATATCTTATAATCATACCGTATAAGCATACGGAGCAGCTATTATAGCTCACATAAGTTGTGTATATTTAAGCGATGCGTGTAATCCAAAAGGTAAATACAACAAATAAACTCTCTGCTTTTATTTTGTGACCATTTTACTTTTGCCGTGTAACTTTCTACTCATTTTGGGATCATTTATTCAGACACACATGGAAAGAGAGAGAGAGAAAGTAAAAGAAAAAAAGAAAAAAAAAGAGAGTCAGCGTGGCAGAGTCACAGAATCAGGCATGCACCATTAAAATGTACGTGCTTTATCATCCACAATTCAGGACACATTGGTTACCAACTCACGTTCTCCTAGTCCAATTCTTTTTCTCTATCCATTTTTTTCTCTCTGTTTAGTTGCTTTGGTTCCAAAGTTTTGTGTGTCCACCATTCATGCGTCTCTCTCTCTCTCCCTCTCTTTTTATACTCATTTTTATGTTTGACTGCTGTTGTTTGTATACTTGTGCACTTTCCTACGAGACAGCCATCCATCCAACCAACCAACCTGTATGTTTTGTGTGTCGTAGAATATGTATGCATGACTTGGTCAAATCAAGTCTTTTCCTCCGATTTTTTTTTCGAGTACATCCTTCTTCTTTGATGGCTAGCACAATCCATTCATCCATCCATAATGCCGGTACACTGCTGCAGGCTCCCAGCATGCGAAATGAACAGGGATGAGGCAATCCTTTCCATCTCATTTCCTATTCCATTTCATCTCATCTCAAAAGCTATATATTTTTTTATACGTCTCCCCCTAAAAGTTTGCATATAGGTATCAATATTCACTACAAAGTATACATATACCTTGAGGAATACAGAAGAAGAATAAATATATATTATATCTTGAATACAGAGAGCACCAGGGAGCTGCTATGTATATTTAAAAAATATATAAAAAAGTGCAACGACAAAGAGACGTTTCTTGTGATTTTAAATAAAAAATATATTATGAATGTCGAGTTTGGCCCATCACATTCTTTTTTAGAAAAAAAGTAGTAAAAGGAACGAAAGAATAAAAAAGTGGAGAAAATCCCTGCTTTTCTTTTTTAAGTACATAATCTTTTGGACAGAATGAACAGATATGCATGCACAATCACAATTTTTCCTGCTTTTTTATTTTCAAATTTCGTGACCTCCACTGCATACAAAAGGACGTTTTTATATTCCTTTTTGCTTTGTTGAATGACATAAGGCAGGATCACTTCATTGGAATAATAATAAAAAATTACTACCTTCAGCAGCGGTGGAACCGCTGGAAGTTAGCTTTAGGTACACAGGTGGTGCGATGACTTGACTTTTGTATGAGTAGCTTTGAATAATAACGGTATTTTTTTAACGAAAATGCCTTCTTGAATTCGTAATGCTTCTGAATTTGCTTATAATTTTTATGATATTTTGAGAGACGCTGGTTTGGAAGTAAAAAGCGGTGATTTTAGTAAAAGAATTTACTACAGAAAATAAGAATGGAATATTCAACTGCGGAGTAACTTAAACTTTATATTTTACGGATTAGTAAAAAATAATAATAATTACTTTTGCAATTTGAAAATCACCAGCGCTGAGCTTAAATATTTTTCAATCAAAACGTGGTTATATTTGAAAATTACTTTTAAGTACACACTTTGCTTTACAAAACAAGTTTTCGTAGGTTTTTCCAGTTGCACCATAGCATTTTATTACAAAAAGCTGTTGTAATTTCGTGAGTAGAAAACAAACAAGGTATACATTGTATTTTGGGGGGTGTATATCGCAGGAGAGCAATTGAACAAATTTTTATGTTTGTATCAAAAAAAGATGAGACAAATCAGCGTAATATAATTTGGCATGCCTCTGACTTCGTTTTATCACTTTTTTGCCAATCTCCATCACTTTCATGATGACACCGTACCAAACCATGTGTATGTAGCTTCCGTGAACTCACATAACATTAGCTTCTTACTGCCCGTTAGGCTTCAGTTGACAAGAGAGGGACAACATGAATAAAGAGGAGGAGGAGGCTCTTTCTTTCTTTCTTTATATATCTCTCCCTTTGACTGTCAGCAAAGTGGCTTTCATGTGAAAACTGATAGAAGGATAGAAAGAAAAACGTAGAAAGAATGAACAGAGTTCATGTTTTATTAGAAGATTGTGAGAAGAGAAAGGAAAAAAGAGGAGTGAGCAAATAAAGCAGAGATTTCAGGATGTGAGCTGGATATTTATTTTGATTTTATTTTCTAGACTTGTCATCCATGTCAAAACATGCTTTAAGAGAATATATACATTTTTGTATCGGTGGAAAGAGAAGGGAAAGCACATTTTTATCCTTCTGTGAACAAAATGGAGATGTACACTTTTTATGTTGGCCTATTACCACCCCGTATTTTCCGCCATCTATCAGAAGCCGCATGCATCCCTGCACTACTATTTATATGTTAAAATGCTATTTTCGTATTTATGATCCATTATAGTGTGTTCATACATGGTGCCTATGCTAATATTATTATATATTTTTTAGCTATTGATATTCACATGTGCACACATGACCCTATTCCAAACGTTATTTCTTCAGTATCCACACTACACGAGATACTATTATTATACAGATACTGCAAGGTTATTGGTCCTTTCCCGTAAAATTGTATTGAATGACAATAATCGTAATATAATATTGAGAGCTGTTTCGTCAGAGAAAGAGAGAGAGAACACGGTAGAGGAAGAAGATGGAAAGAGGATCAAGAAAAGGAAGACAAAGTACGCCTATTATTTGCCTTTTCTGCACGTACCGTATTTACTCGTTCACTCCTCGCAATTTTCTTTAAGTAAAAAGCACCATTACAGCTCAAAAAGTCATTTCTGATGCGGCCGTTACAAATGTAATATTAGCTATTTCACTCCTACTACTGCCACTTACACACTCTTGTTATTACCCTGGATAGTATAGTGGAGTAACAAGAAAAGTAAGATGAGTGGCTGTAGCTAGTTGACAGGATAGACAGGCTCTGAATATCTCGCGGGACTGCCAAAAAAACGTTATTCCCAATAATAATGTTTACATATATTCATCACATTTACTTGCATATATATACAAGTTGAATGAAATAAGTGGTATATATATGGTGTGTGTATTATTATCCATTTGCAGGTACATTTTCAAAATATTGTACAAGCTCAATTTTAAAGGCTCTTATTTTCTCTCTCTCTCTCTCTCTTCTCCTGCCAATGCAGTGTTCAGTATACCTATATATCTATGTATGTGGTTGGTAATGGGATTCTCAGTTTATGTTCTTGCTCATCGATGCAATGCTCTTTTCATCCTCTCTCTCACGACAACGAGAGTTGGAGTCTCTTTTTTTCGTTGAGAAATGGAGAAAAGCTATTTGATTTTACTGCCTCATTCATAGACACACACTCACACAGCCGACCACACCACCACCAAAATAGCATTCACAACGAAAAGTATCCCTTCAAAAGAAGAATTTCCTCCTTATCCATTTTCTGTGTATATCTCTCTATACTCTTTGTGTACTCACTCAGCGCTCAAGCAGGGGAAGTATCAGTACAATAAGTAAGCAAGTACTTTTGCTCATACTTTTCCGACAAAACTGTAGTAAGTATTTTTCGATTTGTACGAAGAGAAAAGATAGAAAGTGGCGCGTAGTAAAAATGGCGATCATGATAGTTGTTGTCTGCGTGGAAGAGAGAGCATAGCCGACTTTAAGTGTTTGAGTCTCTCACAAACAAACACACACACACACACACATGATGATAATATGAGTTGCTCTTACAACTTTTTTTTTCCTCTTCGTCACTATTACTTCATGTTTCGCTTGTTTAAGTGTCTTGCTGGATGGTTTACTCTCTCTCTCTTCTCCAACACACATCACACTCACTCCACTTCCACTCTTCTTTCATCTTAACAACCAAACCGCCTTGTTCATTTTATCCGGTGTTGTGTTCAAGGTAAATGACATAATGAAGCTTTTTCTTTGGGAAATATGTATTTATTATATGACTTGTACTAAATCCTGTACTATAAATGTATGTGTATACCTGTTTCATAAAAGAAAAGTGGATACAAGGTGAGATGATGCACCAGTGAGAAAATAAAATTGACATCTGTATTCTCGTGACGTGCTCAATTCACCACCAAGTAACAAAACGAAACTGGAGTTTTTGAAACGGAGGGAAAATTGAGCATCAACTCTAATAACAAGTTGTTTGAAAGGAGTAAAAGTGAAGATGATGGTGGTGGTAGTAGTAGTCAAGGTGGAGACTGGAGTGCACGTTTCAACTTATAGATCATTCCAATCACTCTCTAGTTTGGATTGCATTTTGTGCCGTAGCAAAAAAAAAATACTAGTCAATTTCTAAAGAGTAGACAAAACTACAGAGTGCTAACAAAACAGGATGTTGATTCGACCATGTGGTTAGTGTATAGTTGATGACTTTTTTTTTTAAAGAAAAAAATATATTATATATAGTGACGGATACTGAAATGGTCATCGATGTACGATTAGGGAAAGTATATCTTGTAGACCAATGGTAGATCTCCTTTTAATTGGGTTTCTTTTGGTTCACATCAAAAGAAAAAATCAAAATGAGAGAGCTTCTTTTTCATTTTCTATACTTTGCTAATACACAAAAAAAATAACTCATTTCTTGTGTAAAAGGCAAAGAGGGAGTGGATGAAGGTCCACTCAAGATATTTTTATAAATAGATAAAAAAATTGAAAGTGGAAAGGCAGTGAAAAATTACAGGGAAATAGAATAATAATAAAAAGGACAAACGAGGGATATAATACATTAAACATGACATGAGGATAGTTTGTAGTTTGACAATGTGAAAGGGTGAAAGATGTGTATAGTAGGATGCTATAATGCCTTGTTGTATCGACTGTATCCCGGTAAAAAAGGGAATTTGATTGCTTGTCCTCTTGTTGTAGTAGTCTCTAATAATGGTGGTGAGGTTAGCTGGTTGTGATGGATTTCGGTTATGGGTCATTAGATAGAGCCGTCCTGTCCTCTATGTATACCAGCGAGCTGTTTTAAGCATATTTTGAAAGAAAGATGATGATAATAGTATTATAGTAGCCTTGCCGGAAGTTACGTCGATTGCCTATAAAAAATATTAGATATACACTCTACATCAATAGGATGTATACATTCATCCACTACAGTTTTTTTGTATTAACGGGCACTTGACTACCCTGCTGTATGGAAAAACAGAATTTTAATATCAGTCAAAAGCGTCAAACCTTGTTTTCTGGTATACCTATCTTTCCAAACACGCCATCCTCATCATTTCGTCGCATATATTTTTTTCTTCACCAAAATGGGTAGAACTAAGTGGAAACTAATGGCTCTGATCTATTGCCCAGTCTCTCGTCAATACCTAAATACATATGTATGCATATATCCGTCATGTGTTTTTATCCAAAATGGGTAGAACTAAGTGGAAACTAATGGCTCTGATCTATTGCCCAGTCTCTCGTCAATACCTAAATACATATGTATGCATATATCCGTCATGTGTTTTTTAACCACATACAAGCCTTCACTTATGTAAAACTTTCACCGAAAAAAAGAAAACTCTCTTGGGTCATTCAAATCACTTTTCTTCAGCAGCTGCTGCCAATATGCATACATCTATGGTCCATGTTGAGACGATAGAGGGTGTTGATTTTGACCTCAATAACTATGTATGCATACAATCCTTGTAATCCTTTTCAATGCTTCTTTTTTTGTATATATACCTATATACGTACGTCTACACATTTCGCTTTGATTATAATTTTTTTTGCAAAGAATCAACAAAAGTTGTTGATAGCAGTCATTTTTTTCTGTTTCCTTGTTAGACGGATCTATATAGCCAGTTGATATACTATGACGTACATACATAATATCATACGTCTTGTTGTTCTATTCACTCAGTCAGTGTGCTCATCTCACATTTCTGCCTGAAATCTTCTGCCTCCTTTTCTCTCATCTCAGTTTTCACTTGACAGCAAACTCTTTTTTCTCTGCTACTCCCTCCAGCCTTGCTAGTTGTGTTTGTTGGTTATTTGAGAGAAGATGAGAATGGCATGGCAACCATGAAAGTGTTGAAAATGCAGAATAATAATAATATGTAGTAAAAAATATGAATTTTTCTTCGTTCTCGCCTCCGCTGTATAAATTACTATGAGAACCATTCACCACCACAATTTGTCAACGACAAGAAGGAATATTAAGAAAGACTAACACGCGCTTTCTCTTGCATTTAATAGCAATTTTCTCTAACATTTTTCTTATTTGCATCTAATTTTTTATACACATGCTTTATATTTGTATACATACTTGTAAGTGTAAGATAATGGGATCTATACAGAAAAAAACGAACATTTCCAAAAAATGTTTGTTGGGGAAAGTTTATAAATGTCCCACATGTGCCATTTTTTGTACCATAGCCTTGATGTTCTTCATGTTCTTCTGACGTTACTACCTATATTAACGCTCTCTAGATTTTTATCTTTTTCTTTCATATCATCCGCCCTGGTTTGATTTCCGTCCAGCCACAACTACAGTGTCATATTACTTGACTCATTAAAAACGTGTTACGACAGGCTACATGCTACATGATATGAGCCACCATTTCCATATATCATAATGTAATCCTTGGTCAACTTTTATCATTGTGCTTAGTCAATTTTTTGGTGAATCTAATGGCGTTAATCATAACAGCCATATTGTGTGAAATGAAACATGTCGCGTAGTAGTAGTGGAAATACCATCATCCCAAACCTATCTCACGAGAGAGACACGGAGAGAGAGAGAGAGCAAGCCCCACCACAACGCTTTCGGGATTAGTCATTTGAGATGGCAGTTTGATTTTGACAATCGGCTTTATGACTTTCCCTTTTTACTATGCCTTTGCTCCAAAAAAAATCTCTTTTTGATAGCTATTCGGGCGGACATAGGACAAGTCTAGCTCGTTTAATAAGACTTTACCAATTTTTTTAGCAAATGTGTAATATGAATGCACTAACTGTCGGCTGTGTGCACTTTTTTCTCAGGCTAACGTCCTTTTTTGTCATCTCATAAACTATTTTATTTCTCCTTTTTCATACTTATTCTTCATGTGTGGTCCCCAGTCCACAAACTTCATNATGCACTAACTGTCGGCTGTGTGCACTTTTTTCTCAGGCTAACGTCCTTTTTTGTCATCTCATAAACTATTTTATTTCTCCTTTTTCATACTTATTCTTCA
Organism: Paronellides praefectus; assembly: GCA_027744595.1. NCBI lineage: Eukaryota > Metazoa > Arthropoda > Collembola > Entomobryomorpha > Paronellidae > Paronellides > Paronellides praefectus. The sequence continues at coordinate 7,637 of JAITYZ010000907.1, forward strand.
TGTGTGGTCCCCAGTTCACAAACTTCATTGTATAGACATAATAGTGTAGTAGGTATGTATGCAGCAAAAAAACGTATAACCAGTTTGAGTTTACGCTCATCTTCTTATCTACAACCGCACGCCATAAAGTGAGAAATAAGGAAAAGAAAATATTGTTTAAAAGAAGTCTTTTAGGACGGAATGAATAGTACAGTTGGGGAAATTCCATTTGTTTTTCTTCGTCGTTTTCTTATTCTTGGAAAGACTTGCTAATACAGTTACTTTTCTTATTTTCACTGGAAGGACCCCGTGTCCTTGTCGCTTTCTGTCTTTTCTCTTTTTATTTTTATGCTTTCATGACTGTTTTTACGTTTTCTCTTTTACGAAAATCACTTTGGATCAGTGCATCAGAAGCAGCAAAGTCCAGTGCATCATGATGAGAAACAACGGAGCAAGAGAGAGAGAGAGAGAGTACTCCACCGACCAAAGAAAGGAATGACGACATGCCTTTGCCATGGCGAGCCTTAAGCTGTTTCAAAAGGATGGATATTATTGTTATGAGTAACGAAAGACAGTAATAATAATATTTCCAAAAGAACTGTGTGCTATAAAAATTGCTTGAGAAGAAGATAGGATCTTCGTTCAGACCTTGGGGAACCTTCTTTACTACTCCTACATTTTTTTCCTCTCGCTTTCTGTCTATCCGTGTAATAACGCATATGACAATTCCCATGAAATATCGTTTTAATATTTTCATCCATTTTCACATGCTGCTTTACTGGTGAATACAATTTTTTTTCTTTCATATTCCTTGGTTCTTCTGAAATTGAGTATAAAAAAGTAGGCACTAATTTTAGCTTTTTTTCGTTACTGGTGGAAATGGTATAAAATATGCTGTGTGCTTCATTCACTATAATATTTTGATGACAAAAGATGCAGATCTCTGGTATGTGTGGGGGGAATGGGGTTTGTTCTACTCTCTCTCTCTCTCTCTCTCTCTCTCTCTCTCTCTGTCTGTGTGTGTGTATAGTAACTCCACTTTGACAGTTATAAAAAAGGTCACTTCAGTCATAATAATAAAGCATGTGGCTAAAGTATATGCATGTCATCATTGCCATGCTCATTCTTTTTTACTTCTTGTTCATCTGTGCCACCAGTGCCATTCCCTTTTCTGACTAGCACTTCCAAGAAAATTATGATTATGTAGCAGCTCTTTGATGATGTCACACTTTTTCTTAACGACTCTCAATGAGAATAAAAAACGCATCTTTCATTTCTTCGTATATTATATCCTGCATATAAAGAAATTAGAGTTTGTTCTTTTGAAGAAAAGGAATATTTTTTTTATTCTTGTGTGCTCCTTTTCGATGAGGAAACGTGACTACTCTTCAGCATTATGAAAAATATCGGATGCGACACTATTTGAATGGTACAATTTTTTTTACTATGTTGCTTCTCTCTGTGTTGGCTTATTCACAAAATGTTACAAATTTGTGGGTATTTTGAATCTGCCAAAACGGAGTGCAGTCCATAGGCAGAGGATACTAGAAGACATTATGATGATTTTTTCTCCAATAATATTTTTTGGGGAAGAGAAAGTGTACCCATGAGAAATATGTACATTCATTTTTTATTGATGATGAGCTTCCAAGATTTTTTTTTGTGGAAGGTTGTTATAAGTGATATTTTCATCGGTGATTTGATGATGATGATATGTTGATAATGCCGGCATTACTATATACGCACACACAAAAGAACTAGGTGGAGAAATTCGCCGTCTAAAATGGTCTGATGAGGGATGATGATAAATATTCTCACGTCGTTTCTTCCCATCCCACTTTTTGAGAGGCGGGTACCACACCTCCTCCACTTTTTGCCCGGACTCTCTCTCTCTCTTCATCTTTCTTCATTGTCTCATAACTTTATACCGACCATATATAGTTCCCCCCGTTTCTTTCCCCGATTTTCTTTTATCCTTGGAGGATTGGCTGATAAGAGGAGCAAGGAATACACATTCTTCAGTACTACTTAATGATGAAGCATGTCTCCCTGGTATATATAGATTGGTCTTCACGCACAGCAGTGCAGTTGGTGGATTGTTGACCTTTGATTTTTTTCATTTTGGAACTTTATATCGGATATTCTTCCAACTGCAAACTCTATTTATACACTAAAGGCACCTATGCAGAGGGGAGATGTTTAAAAGTGAAACATAAATGAGTAAGATGGGGAATTACACAAAATGCATAAAGAAAAGATAATGATGATTTTTTTTCTAAAGATCATCTAGAAGCATGTCAGCGGGAGGTAATTGTATGCCTTTTCCCTCACATTTTTTTGGCATGAGTTTTCTTGCCTCGTCTTTTCAAACGTAATGGGTTTAAAGTGCTGTGCTTTTCAAAAAAAAATAAAATAAAGTGAATTGATGTTCCTCACTCAGAGTCGTCCCAATAATACGTATAATAATTTCTGGTATGAAAACATTTCCTGTGTGTGTGTGTATATTCCATCATCATGCACCAAGTCAGACGCTATATTTTCCACTTGCTCAGCTCCACACAATGGAGCGAAACACAAAACTTTTCCCATTAGCATTCCATTGTGAGATGCCGCCCTAAATCTAAATGTACCGCACAAGAGTAAAAGAAGCAGTGTAGTAGTTGTACGTAAGTACATTAGTTTTTCTTGTGAAAGGGGTATGAAGAGAAAACGGGCACGCAACAGCATCAGCATCTCAACTTACTTCATCGCTGGTGTAATTTATGCGTGAAATAAGAAAGTACAACAAGGCAAAAAATCAACAAAAACTCCAAAGATTTAAACCATTTTCCAACTTTTATTACGCCTTGTATAATGACGGTAATAACAATATTATCATGTTTACTAACTGGAGTAACCATGTTCATCCATCTACATTGCTCGTATCAATCCACACAATTTCATGTTTGCATTTCACCACGTTCTCTAAACTTGCACACTTGAATTGATAATCATTTGTGCATACTTAAAATTCACACGTGGGTGGTGATGATGAGTAGACACTGATGACTGGCTATATACATAAATTCTGCAAACACGTAATATTTTTTAAG
>JAITYZ010000908.1:0-12173 GCA_027744595.1 Paronellides praefectus
TGGAAATTTCCCGAATATTATAGATGCGCAGTCGCCATTTCCTAAACCTTATGCAAACTCAACAAATTGTGGTAAGGGATGTGAAAACAAAAATAAATCAGTATTTTCTTAAATACTTGTGAATCCATAATATTTGTAGTCTAAATTGTAGCTTGTGGAAAGGCACCCACAAGAGTTACCAACGGAGTAAATGCAGATATTTCCGACTTCCCTTGGCAGGGAGGATTAGTGAGGAAGGGAGGACTGGTTCCATTTTGTGGAGGAACTTTGATGTAGGGAAACAGTTCTAAGAAATTACTGGTTACAATTAAAAGAGAGAAATATAATTTAATGTTGGTTGTTTTTTGTAGAAACTCAAAATATGTTTTGACAGCAGCCCACTGTGTGCAAGGGTAATCACACCTTTAAAGTGTGTAAATACTTTAAAATAAAATTATTTTAACTGAATGTTTTCAATGTGTAGCCGTACCCCATACAACCTCGAAATCATTTTCAACGTGACAGATGTTGGATCCGATGGAGGTCGCCTGATGGAAATCCGTCGAACTGTGGATAACATATTGCGACATAAAAATTTCACATCCCGCTTGGATTTTGATGCTGCATTGGTTCGCCTCAGTGAGCCGATAGACATTACTGGAGAATCAGGACATCATCTTCTTCCAGTATGTCTGCCAACTGAAGAGGATATTCAGAAAATGTATGTTGGACAAAATGTAACGGTTACAGGATGGGGACTCACTTCTGAAGGTTTGGACGCTATTTTTATCAGTAGCAAGTATTATCAAAGGGATCTTTTGTAGGGTCTTCGTTAATTACCTATATTTTTTACACGTTGACTGTACGCAGAAGGCGAAGTGTCCCCAATCTTGCAAGAAGCTAAAGTGCAAGTAATAAGTAATGAGGATTGCATGTCATACTATCCAACTATAACTGACAGGATGCTTTGTGCCCATACCCCCGGGAAAGACGCATGTCAGGTAGAATCACAATAATGATACATTTCACCCAATTTGATATGTATTAAACATATCAAAATAAAAGATAATATTTTCATGCAAATTATCATTTCATTTTTTAGGGCGACTCAGGTAAGCATACACTGGATCCAAGAATACTAAAGAATATGTCGCATAAAATTGTCAGTTAACTCAAATTTCCGATTTAAAACACAAAATTCAGGTGGACCACTCCTTCTCATTGATGGAACACTTGACGGACAAGCATTGCCATTTGAAATTTCTGATAATGTCTTTATTCGATACATTCAGATCGGAATTGTTTCGTGGGGTCAAGCAAGTTTTCATAAATATATCATTAATATTTTACATCTGAATCTAGTAGAAATTGCAAACAAGATACTACACCTATGAATTGGCATTTACTATTTTATTTTTCCATTTAAATTTTGTAGGGATGTGGAGTTAAGCCAGGAGTGTACACAAGAGTCACTGGTATGTATTATGTATTCATTTTTCTATATTCATATTCTATTGTCATCTTCTCCTTGTTCCTTTATGAATATTAAACATGATGGTACCCACCCACCCACACATATAAGTTCCATCATTTTCCCTATTAATTAATATTCTCGTCTGTTTTTGCTGTTACAGAACTCGTGAGGTGGATTGCTACCAATGCAAGGGACGGAAGCTACTGTGAATGATTGAAGACTACTATTCATTCAGCTAGATAGTTGATTGCCATTCTTCTGGTGTCGTGTTGTTCCTTATTATTATTATTTATCATTACGGGAATATTATAATTTGCTACATGTAATTTATATATCTTAGCTATTTATGTAGAATTAGTATTTATTTTTATTCCACTGGATCTGACAATGTGGTTGTGCTCTGACTGCCTCTTTTTTATTTATTTGGGATAAATATGTTGTTTCACTGTATGTGTATGAATACTCGGAAAAGCCAAAGTATTTCTGGTGACAAGAGAGAAAGATTCAAAATATTATTCTAGGGAAAAAATACACACGGGAAATTATTTTCTCAAGCGCATCATCATAGAATGGAATCCTAATGACTGCTTATTATTATTATAATCAAATAATTGTACGCCAATAAGTTAATGACCCCGTTTTATGCTACTTGTGTATATGCTACACGCTTCTATATTATATTTTATCGAAATAATATAAAACTCTTATCGTGTAGATTTGAAGCTTTCCCGCAGCTAATGGTGTATGATAATTGATAAAAAAATGATGTTATTAATAATAATTAATGTCTACATAAACAAACCAGCATATATCCGGAGGATTACACAGATAAAAAAAAGAATAATTTCAATAAAAATAACATTAATTTTAATTGATGAGTTATTTGCTTAGCTATTATTGCACACACTATGCATGAGCATGTGATAAAATAAAATAATAATTGATTGTTTAAAAATGCATATTGAAATAATAGTTTGGCATTTTCATAAGCAGATTACAATTTTCTTTGTGCTGCTAACCTGCTTAAATTTGATCTACTCGGATACATTGGGAAACTGGTGGGAAACTCATCACGATTTTTTAAATTGTTGTAAGTTGGCATGTTATATTTAAATGAGAGACATAATTATTACTTTAATTGCTCTGCTATTTAATTTCCACTATTTAATAGCTTTTTACTATTTACATTTTACACATTATCATGTTACAGCTTGTGGTCGGTTCACACCTGAAAATAGGATTATTGATGGAAATGCCATTAAGGATGCTCGATTTCCCTGGCTTGTTGGGATTCTTACGAATAAGTCATCACCAGTTAGGCCGCTGTGCTACGGGTCTTTGATTAGCGATAGACACATTCTCACAGCTGCATCATGTGTCGCCAAGTAAGAAATGTGAAGAAAACGTTTGGTGTGAATTTGCTATACTTTTTGTCAAAAAGCATATCCGGCTATCTTAAATAAAATGAAGAAATTTGTTCCAGGAAGAAACGTTATGGCATCACAGTCTACTTTTATGGAAAGGATATTTACAGAAGACGACGGAGATCGGTAGCAGACATAGATGTACATGATGAGTACAGCTACATGAATCAAGACAACAATTTGGCAATTGTTACATTGGCAGTGCCCCTGGAATTGGATAAAATGGAGAATAATGTTATTGCCCCTATTTGCATACTAAATCCATTCTTGTTTTCTGGACGATTGGAGAACATGAGGGGGATGATGATTAAAAAGCAGGATCACAAAACAGGCATGATGTAGAATTTTGTATGAAAAAATTTGAAATTAATTAAAGAATTTTGCTAATTTAATGACCTTTATGACGTAGTACTAGTTGCAGGCTCTACATTTTATTTTGGTACCGTTTCCACAAAATTGTATCCTAGTCGAAATCGAGCATGTTCAAACATTTTTAGTGAAAGGACCAACAACAAAGCCTTGTGCCCTGATGGGAATGACAAACCAGCTTGCTATGTATGTGGGAAAGTAAAAATATTAAATGAGTTATAATTTTCCATAGATATATGCAAATGATAATTTTTCCGCGAAAAATTGCAGGGTAATGAAGGGAGTCCGTTAACAATCACCGTTTCTGAAACTGGTCAGACGCCAGTGTCAATGGGAGGTAGATACCATGTATTGGGTGTTTATTCGAAAGGTTACGGGTGTGATGGCTANCGTTTCTGAAACTGGTCAGACGCCAGTGTCAATGGGAGGTAGATACCATGTATTGGGTGTTTATTCGAAAGGTTACGGGTGTGATGGCTATCAGCAAGGAAAGTCAGGTGTGGATGTGAGCACCAACCTATTAAGTAAGCAGATGTAATACTTTGTAAAAAAATAAGTTATATTATGAATATTTCATGCTCACATATTATTATAGTACTTTTTTATGGACCGACTGGCTTGATTACCTCAATTCTTTTTATATTGTCCTGTCACGGTTTGTTCATATAATTTATTTTGTTTCATTTTCTGCGTAGACCATACTGACTGGATAATAAGAAAAACTAGAAATGGATATTTTTGCTCATGAATAATTTATTTTTTTTTAAACACACAATTTAAATGAACGTTGTTGTACATTTTAAAACATTTATTTGTTGAAGAAATTAAAAAAGTTACGTTTAATTTACGCTGGATTCGTCAGCAAATTCATTTATCGACAAATATGATACGTTGGCATATTGGAGTGATCATTTTAGTGCTGTTTGTGAACATTGATAAAAAGTGGCATGTGTTCGGCAGGAAGATGATGACAGGAGAAGATACGCTGTTGGTTCCGTTAAGGAACACGAGACAAGCACAATGTGGTAAGGTATCTCCAAAAAATGCCGGCAATAATTTAAAATTTACTGGTATCTTTGGCTAGGTATTTTTGCCATTTCAAATATATTCATAAACCTCAACAGTTATAGTAATGGCAAAAAATATTTTTTTGCAGAATGCGGAAAACTAACAAAAAAGATTGAAGATGAGCGTTTAGCAAAAGTCAAAATTGCCGGTGGTCGAGTTCCATGGCTAGCTGAATTGATAACAACATTTGAGAAATAATGAGCTGGAAGAGTTTCTACTTTGCTTTGGAACAGTGGTCAGTCTTCAAACTGTACTTTTTCCAGCAAGCTGTATTGACACGTACGCTGATATAATCAATAATTGTATATATTTGTTAACCTTGTATTTTCAATTTCAAATCTGAGTAACTTTTTAAAACTCTTTTTTTTTGTAGTACCACCATCAAGAAGCCTAAAGTAAAGTTTTTGAGTATAAACAACAGAACGGAAGCAATTCGAGAGATTTCCAGCATCATAATCCATCCAAACTACAGAAAAAAGTATGACAATGACATTGCTCTTGTGAAGCTCAAAAATCCGATTAACTTTAACCGGACCAAAGTTGTCCCGATTTGTTTACCCAAGCCTACAAAACGATATCCTGTAAAACATCCCCCTGAAAAAGTACCCCTTGTGATTGACGAGACTACCACGATATTGAGCGACAAAACTGGCTTGGCGGACTCTAGTGAAGAAAGTGATCCCAATAGGACGAGACCTTGTCGCAATCGCTATCCTCCTTGTGAGCGTAGACCTTGTCCACCGTGTCCCAGTAGTACCACGATCCCTCCAAACAGAGCAAAGCCCCAACCACCACAATTTGTACTTGAACATCACGTGACCAGAACTTGGTTTTTAAAAAGGGGTCCAGGCTACGAATATCATCAGCATTTTGGACGCTTCGGGGGAGTTGAGCGCTTGAACGCGTCCAAGTGCAGTGCATTATTTCCAGAAATGCTAAGCTCGAAAGTTGTGTGCATTCAGCAAAGAGAAATCAGAGATATTGCCAAACAAAATTCAATGTTCTTTTCGCAGGTGGGCACATAAATTTTTCAAATTATCAAAAGCGGAATGATTTTGACTAATTTAATATTTGTTTTTGTTTTATAAATTCAAAAGCTGGGACTAGGCATGCCCTTCATGTTGAGCAATACGACATTAGCCAAAGGCAAGCCACAATCAGTCACAACAAAATACTATTTGGAGGGAATAAAGTTGTGTGCATTCAGCAAAGAGAAATCAGAGATATTGCAAAACAAAATTCAATGTTCTTTACGCAGGTGGGCACATAAATTTTCCAAATTATCAAAAGCGGAATGATTTTGACTATTTTAATATTTGTTTCTGTTTTGTAAATTTATAAAAGCTGGGGCTAGGCATGCCATTCATGTTGAGCAATACGACATTAGCGAAAGGCAAGCCACAATCAGTCACAACAAAATACTATTTGGAGGGAATGAGAGCACCTGGAAGCAGTGGTGGAATACCATTGCTGGATTCCAGGGAAGGTGCCATTTCATTGCTCAAACTAGACGGTAAATTAAAAAAAATTATGGCGATACAACGAAATGATTGTATTTTATACGCTTCTTACGCAAGCTTATTTAAAGTACGTGATCCATTCAGACATGGAGTTGTGTAAACTGGCTCTCTGAACCTGATCCCGGTTAAATGGGTGCTACTTGTAATTTTAAAAAACAAGTTGAGAGTGTGTTACGTAACTTTTTAATGTTGTAATTTTGCAGATTATGTTAACTGGATCAGAGCCAATTCCCATGCTGGACATTTTTGCCAGTTGTAAACTGCTAGTCAAAGTGTATACACATATTTTAAAACCTGCATGTGGTTGATGTATGTATACTTACTTAAAATTATGTATAGCTACCTATATACGTATTTATTACATAAATTGTCTACACAAATAAAAAATATGATAGCAATATAATATGCGCGTTGTCTGCTTTTCCTGTTGTGACTGATTTTGATTTCATAATTCTAATTAATGCTCTACATGGGCATATTAAACGAAAAATTCCCACGGGCTGGGATTGAATAAAAAAAGATGCAAAACTCTTTATGTAAAATTTCATCTTATTCCAATAAAGTTGTATTAAATGTGTTTTTATCGTTGGTCATTTCAATTTCATCATGAGAAAATACATATCTCAAGTTACAAGCGTTAGCATTGGCCTTGAATAGCAGTTATGTAAACTGGCAGGTAGGCTTGCAACTTCCAATATCTCCATTTGTACGACTTACATTGACCTTTCAACATGTCACCTGCATTTATACTTTCAGTATTAAATATAGCAGTTAAGGAAAATTATAAAAATAAAAGAAATTGAAAAAGAAATGATGGATGTTCCTTTCAAAACTTTAGCAATAAAAATCAGTGTAATTGTGAGTGTCCTTATCAGTTTCCTAATCCTGTTGGCATCATCACAGCAAATACCCGCTCAAAAACCAGAGAGAGATCCATGCAGTAAGTTTAAAATCAATTGATTTTTTAAATTTAAACGTGTTAACTTTAGTATTTTTTGCCTTTCCACCTCCAATTTTAATTATTATGAGCCTGTGGAAAGTTATTTGATGTGGAAAAAGCCAAACAAGGAAATTTTCCATGGACGGCTGCCATCGTTGGAAAATATGACGCCGGGAATGAACCCATCTGCTGGGGCAGCTTGATAAATAATCAATATATTTTGTCTGCAGCACACTGCACATCTCAGCAAGTTTTTATACGGATCGTAATGCATATTTTTTTAAATGTCGGTCCGTGAATATTTTATGAAAATATTTTCCTTGCAGATTTCAATCAATAGACATTGAAGTAATTTTAAACTACCAAGAAAGCAAGGAAAATCCGCGCAGATCCGTTGCCAAAATTAAGAATCATCCTGGATTCATTGTTGGTAATTTTTCATATGATAATGATATTTCCCTTTTAAAATTACGAGAGGCAGTTATTTTTGATGAGGATGAGCAACTGTACCCCGTGTGTCTACCCCCAAACCCACCGGCTTTTTACGAGGATCAGGAATTGAAGTTGAACTTTTCAAAGCTGTGTACCAACTGTGATTTTGTGCAAAATCCAGAGGAACGGAGTATGGTGATGAGTAGGTTTACAGGATACGAAATTGGTAATTAGTTATTTTAATTACCAAAACTTATGATTTCTTCTCTTTCAACAAACCCCATCTACACCCGGTTAATCTAATACAATATCATTTCAGTAAAAGGTTTTCCATACTGGAGAACGGCGCACACATTTGACAAAATGAACATTTTTACTTTAAAAAATGACACATGCGCAAGTCTATATCCAAACCGGATTAAAGTTCAGTTTTTGTGTGGTGAAGTGAAAAATAGTGCTGATCCTCTGCCGTACATTCGTCACGCTGATCTCAAAACATTTTGTCATGTAAATACAAAAAGAATGAATATGAATATTTAACGACTTTTTAAGACAATAAACTTTTCTGCTTTTACAAAATTACAATAATAATGTATATAAATTTAGGATGATCCCGGAAGTGCATTGATCCACCTGCGGAAGATGAAAAGAGGATGTGATTCCGACTATGATACAACAAAGGAAAGGGTGAAGGTGCGATTTGTACAAATTGGCATTTCATCCGATCAAAAGGATTGCATGCAGCATTTTGAAAAGCCAGTCCTTTTGTTTACCAGATTGCGGAGTGAGTATAAACACTAAAAAATGTTGAAATGTGATTGATGAACGGTTGAATGATTTGCAAACAAGTAATTATAAATTTAAATCTAAATCATTTTTCACACAGGATACATTTCATGGATAAAGGAAAACACGTATGATGCACTCTACTGTGAAAATAGCCCATTGTAGAAAACAACAAGTAAATCTATTTTTGTGACAAAAAAATTGTGTGTTATTTTTATGAAACATTTTTAATATTTTATACATGTCCTAATAATTATAATAAATGAATGCATAAACAATGGGCAAAAAATAAATAAACCTACTAAATATCAGACAAATATACGAATATTTTTATGCGTTCCAATTTGATATAAAATGGAGTCACTTAAAGTGTTCATAAGATCATTTCATCAAAGAACTTCATATTTACTCAGTCGATCATTAGATTACATTTTTATAGAAGGATTAGTGCTTAAATTTTATAAAAATTAGAATTTAGAGGGAAAATGGACATTTCTCTAAATTGTTTGGTTGTATTATCCATTGCACTCAGTTGCAATGCATTTCGCAGCCCCTTTGACGTAAGTTTATTTGAAATTAAAAACTGTAACAATTATTTTTGAAAACAATTATAAAATGTACCTATGTATGTACACATTTATTTAAACAGAAAGCCATGTCACTTCCATACGGGAGGCTGATGCGGGCTGAAATGTCAGGACTGGTTTATAACCCCGAGGAAACTGAACAAACTGACGATCTCCAGTGGTGGCATGGGCTGAGCAGAAACAACACGATGAATTGCAGTGAGTAAATTGAACTGTTTATGTTGGTCCTTAAAAAAGGTTCGTTGTCAGGATTGATTTTTGTTTAACTTTTATATCTGCAGAGTGTGGAACATTTAAAACGAGCAATTATGCTGATCGGTGGGAGAATGAGCGCGTTTCTAGCGTCAATGTGTATTCCTGGTCTGTGAGCTTGGTGACGCCTGGAAGCATGTACAGCTATTGCGGAGGCTCTTTGGTTAACGACCGTTACGTTCTTACTTCAGCCTCTTGCGTTGATGGGTACGTTTTGCATTGAGCTAATGTTTAAATCTCATAATTTTAGATTGTGAACATTGTTAAAAATCTTCTCACGATAATTGACAAAAATAAAGATCTCCTGCTGACGGTGTTGAAGTTCTCATTGGAACTTGGCCAAACGCTCACTTTCCCAACATGACCAGTCCGGATGATATGGTCTTGAATCGAGTCTTTCGCAAGAAAGTCCATCGTGTCATCATCCACCCAAAATACATTGACAGGAATTTAGATTACAACATTGCGTTGTTGAGATTAGAGGGACCTGTACCCACTTACGGAAACGATAATGAGTTGAGTCCTGTTTGCCTCCCAGAACAGGATTACTCTTACGACGGGATGAACTCTTCTTCTCTTCTTTGGCGATTCCGGGAATACGGTAGTTAAAAAATAATATTCAACGGGAAGGGTACATAAAATATCACAAAACATTTCTTTAGATGGAATCGTTGTTCCTGAGAAACGTTCCGAAGTTCAGTCACGCCTTCTCAGCAAGAAGGAATGCAAAGGCATTGAGTACAACAAGGAATGGATGAACATGCCTGATACAATGATGTGCTCCAAAATGCCTTTGCCTGAAGATAAGGACCATCCCTACTATTCTTCATATGACTGTCCCGTAAGAATACCAAGTTATTGTAAAGTGTTTCATTCATTTTACAGAAATGAGCTGCAATCGATAAATTTGTTTGTATTTTGATTTTTCAGGGGGACGCAGGAGGACCTATCGTCGTCCAGAAAGGTGGCCAAGTGATCCAAGTTGGAATTGACTCTTGGACAGGTTCTTTATTTTTATTTTTTTGCAGTAGTGCTCACATATCATAAGTCGTAAATAAAAGCATAATCCTGAAAAAATAATAAAGTTGACGTTCTTGCGCGTTACTTTATCTTACCATCCATCGGGTTTTTATGCCATAGTGTTGGCTTTCTTGTCTTGCTTCTTGGCTGAACGGGTAAAATGTTGGTTCTGAATGTGTAAAGTTTTTATTTTTGCTATTTTTAAAAGCTTGCTACGGCCGCCCAAAAGGAATTTCTGTTTACACCAGGTAATTTTCAGAATCTAACGGAATACTGAAACAAAAATGTTATTCTGAAATTTAAAAATTAAACTTCAAAATTAAATTCTGAAAAATCCAGAGTTGCTGCCTTCCTTCCTTGGATTAAACTCCACATTTCCGAGGATGGACGACTTTGCTCCAAATGAGACGAGAAAAATCTCCCTCTAGTGTTGTTTGCGACAAACAGTAAAGTTTTATCTTGATTAATTATTATTGTTACTTAATTTATTATTATTTTATTATTATACAAGTATTTCCCATCTCGAAATATCTTTCGTTGAAAAATAAACAAAATGTACCTATGTAATGTTGAGTTTCAGCTCTTTTTTTGTTTAAATGGTTATGGGTGTTAGCATTTTAGCAGTTTAATTCATAAAGTTTATTAAGATTTTTCCAAATAGTTTTGACAAATAAATCACAGGTTTTTATGAGAAATCATTGTAATTCGATAAGTTTTTAACGGCAGAATTGGTCTCCAGCTGTAAACATGATAAATCGTTTGCTTAAACGGCTGGTTTAAAATGTTACTGTTTACTGTCAATAATTTACTAATTACCAGTGTTGGCTTGAATCCAGTCCAAGTAGTTGGTTGTCTTGGCATAAACTGTAAAAAAAATTACAATTTACATTTAGAAATTCTTTAACAGTTTATTTTAACAAAATAAAACATTATGACAACTTACCACCTGGTTGATTTACTCCAGCACAACCTGTATAAAAAAATTTTTTTTTAAAGAAATTCATTTGCTAAAAAATTATTTGGGGTTTAATTTAATTTAACCAAATAAAACTTTCCTACGCCCCAAGAAACAACCCCAATGGCAAAATATCTTCCACTATTGGGTTCACGAAGATCGATAGAGCCGCCACTGTCACCTTTATAATAAATTAGTATAATATGTTAACCAAAAAGAAAACTTGAATCTCATAACAATTGTTAGCACAGTAGTTTTTTCGCAAATTCCCAACCTGTGATTTATTTGTCAAAACTATTTGGAAAAATCTTAATAAACTTTATGAATTAAACTGCTAAAAAAATGTTAACCAAAAAGAAAACTTGAATCTCATAACAATTGTTAGCACAGTAGTTTTTTCGCAAATTCCCACCTTGACAAGTGTCCTTTCCAGCGCTGTACGTGCACAACATGTTATTAGTTATAGCGTCTTGATAGTACTGTTGGCATTCTTCGGTGGTCTTGACCGGAAGATCAACCTTCTTAAGAATGGTTGATGATTTTCCTCCAGATGAAGTAGTACCTATAGTGGGTTTACAAAGCAAATTGTAAAATTTGACCTTCATTATTGTTAAGCAGAATAAATGGAAACCTCATCAATATTTCAATTCACCCCAGCCAGAAGCAGTGACTGTTTTTCCTTGGAAAGTTTGACCTTTCATGGACCAAGGCAAGCAAGCTGGTTGGATCTGTGAATTTAAGTATTTTTAAAAAATGTGTATAGGCGTACGAAAAGTTTTTTGAAAACATTTATTTCGTTTGAAACTTACAGTTCTGGTAAAATTCAATGGAGTCTCCAAATGACACAATGCAACATCATTATCCTAAAAAATATTAAAATAGACATATAATCATCATTTTCCATTTCTCAAGTTGAAAATCTCAAGTTTCATAAACCCAAAACTCAAGCAAAGTTGAATTTCTCGAGTCAAATCAAATCAATAACTTAGCTTGACTTGCAAGTTTAAAAAAGTTATAAGCGCCTAAAGCCTTAACCTCCACAAGCCAAGCCAAATCATTGATTTTTGAGTTGATTTGTCACTGATTTTGCTTGAATTTTGCCAAGCCGGTTGATTTGGGCCGAAACCTACCTGTGTCTGATTATTATACTGGGCGTGCTGAATAATCCTGTCACACTTGATAAGCTGATTATCGGCTTCGTCAACCGTGGTCAAATCATGATCTCCAACATCAGCATACAGAATATCGGTCTTTTTCAATGCGTTAGTACAATGGGCAGCAGTCAAAACCCAGCTACGAGAAATGATGGTGCTTCCACAAAACACGCCCATATTCGGACTATACAAGGCTGCCCGCCAAGGAAATTC
>JAITYZ010000909.1:0-19429 GCA_027744595.1 Paronellides praefectus
TGACTTTGACTTGACTAACTACTGTATGATGAAGAAGAGAAATCGTGTCAAGCTGCACACAAGCTGTGTAACTAGTGACTGGTGAGAGTGACTTTTTTCTTTGACAGATTAGAAACTACTTACGCTTTTATACGTGTATACTTGGATCATCATATTAAAGTCAAGCTAAAAAAGTTTTTTTTCTCGTTAATTTTTTTTGACATTCAAGCAGAGTTTTTTTCTTTTACAAAAGAGCGAAAAGGAACTTTAACTCAATTTCGCTTGAGTTTACACAAATAAAAAAGAGCAGCGAGTTTGCATAATGTTATGGGATGCGAATATGTTTTTTGGTTGGGAGAATACGAAAAACAACTGATGCATATGCATTGAGAAAAAAACAGGAATTATATTTATTTCACAAAAAAGTACATGTCATACAAAGAGAATTATAATATCGTATCCCATCAGTCATTCAGTTAACTTTTTACTGTACAGCCAGTGCAAAAAGTCATTCTATTTTTGTTTATATCTGTATTCGCCCCAAGAACGCACACATGACAGATTACACACAAACACAGACACACAAGTTTTTCGGAAGTAAAGTAGTAAGTTGAAGTTTACTATCCAGTCCGCGTTTCAAATGATAAAAACTTTTGGCTTGCATGGTGGCCCATACAGAGTAATATATTTATGTACCTATATAATATAATGTAATTTTACATTTGAAATACAGCTATATATTTAAATCAACTAATCATATACAAAAGATACAATCTACAATAGGTTTACATTTTGCATATATTTATACCTACGTATCATCTCTATGCATCTCATTTCAGTTTTGAAGTGAAGAAAAATAACAATGAAGTCAATGTCTTCCAAAAAAGTGAAGGAAGAATAAGAGGATGAGGCGGAGGAGGATGTCATACGATGTTTTTAAAAAACTTATGCCTGTCGGTTGTATTCATTTCAGTTGAATGAATGGTTGCATACATAAAAAATAGAATTTTACATTTGAAATACAGCTATATATTTAAATCAACTAATCATATACAAAAGATACAATCTACAATAGGTTTACATTTGCATATATTTATACCTACGTATCATCTCTATGCATCTCATTTCAGTTTTGGAGTGAAGAAAAACAACAATGAAGTCAATGTCTTCCAAAAAAGTGAAGGAAGAATAAGAGGATGAGGCGGGGAAGGATGTCATACTATGTTTTTTTTAGCTTATGCCTGTCGGTTGTATTCATTTCAGTTGAATGAATGGTTGCATACATAAAAAATAGTGGTCTAGTTGTTCTTTGAATTGAACATTCTTCTTATCTGGTATACGCCTCTATTATTCCACTGTAGTTGGTATTGGTAGTAGCACGCTAGACATGTAAATTGCATATATATGAATTATACAATATGTTATTCTTTTCCTGTTGTCTGCACACATGGTTGTCATCAAACTGAAACAAAAGTGAAGTTGAAGTCAAGTTTTTTGTATTTTTATAACAAAGATCATTGGAAAAGAGGAAAGGACTCGAGGTAATGGATAAGCCCATTTTCCTAACGATATTGTTTAATATGTGTTTTTGTATCGTATATCACATGCAGAAAAAGGGAATGAACAAAGTGCATTTAGTGGTATAATAGTGTAAGGGTGTATTTCCAAAAACATATATATGTATATACATAGCATGGACGGATAAACCAACAAAAAAGGAACTGACGGGGAGAAAGAGTTTCAATGGAAAAGTTGAGAGTATCTGTAACCTACTGATCTACATGTTAAGTGCTATACAGTTTAATATAGTGTGGATTTTGTATAATGATACTAAAATGTAAAAGCTTTTGCTGGTAGGCAAATTCGGATTTTGCTTTAACCAAAAAGAAAACTTTCCGTTCCGATGCGGCAACTCATTTTCAATAGAACACGACATATATGTATATATTCCTTGGATGGATGATTATACTGCATCGGATGAATGAAGTGTATGTGTGTAGTGTGTGGTGTGTGTTTGGTGGTGAGTGAAGGAGAAAGAGATCATTTCACTTTCACGGTTTCAATTCTCTTCACTTGACTCACTTGACGGAATTTGCATTTTCTACTCTCTAATCGAATGTTTATAGTATTTCCATGCTCCCATTATTACGTTCCTTATAGTTATGAGAGGGTAATATTAAAATGTAGAGAGACGCACACCAGACAACATCACAACCACACCATTATGCCATCATCATCAACTTACCTAACTACTTCACTTTTGCTCCACTACTAACTACTCCAGCAAGAGTGTGTGTGACTTTGATGGGAAAGCAACATACATAGCGCTACTACTACTACTATTTTTATTATTATGTAAACCTTCATTCCACTTAATTCACTTTCATTTGTTCAATATCTCGAGATCCCCATAAATACATATTCAACAGAAAACTGCAATATCCCTCCATCCATAACCCGCAGCTGACCTACAAGGGAATAACTCTGCTCTATGGAAAGGGTAATTCGTTTCCACCAGACAAAAAAATAACGAGCCACTTTTTCTTCAGGCTTTACCAGCTTTACTCAATTTACTGAAGAAAGTTTTTTTTTGCTATTAAATGTTCGCAATTTTGGTGGTACGCAAAAAAACATAAAACATAATTTATAAAACATAATTTACTAATATCCCTTTGTCCTATTACAAGGTCTACATTTTTGATATTGATGGCAATCATTCACTTGTTCCTTTTTTATTCTCACTGCTTATTATAGTACATTATATACTGAATATCATACACCCACGTAGTAGTAATACCTATTTTCCACGTTCCGCCCTGCTTTATGCTTCAATTCACGTAATACGGACGGATCATTAACCTCATACGTAACCTGCCAGTATTTTATATGAATAGCTGCGGGAACAATAAAAAAAGAACCTCAAACAAAATCCTACTTTTATTAAATCAGAGTAGTTGCAATATTCGCGTCTTTTATAACAAAAATGTTGCCGGCAAAGTTAATATTAATGTCGAAAGCATACATAAGCAACTAATATAATTCTGTACATCTTTCCGCATCAATATATCTTCTCTGTATGCTTAACCGGAAGAATCTGCTTCAAACATAAATAAATACTATACCTATTATTTTGCCTTTCTATTACATTTCTACTATGATATGATTTGCAAGTAGAACTGCTGACTTTGATGGACTGTGATTTGGCAATAGAACATATATTATTGTAGAGTCAGAATCCTCATCATGATGCGGATCATGTTTGTTCCAGTTACCAACTCACTCTGAACAAAGCCAGTAAAGTGGAAGACGGCAATATGACAAAAGGGAAAAAGCAATATATAAGCTTATTATGATGATGTCAGTAGTACCACGGTTAAAATATAAATAAAGTCGAGTCAGCAACCAACCAACAACCTGCGGCTTTGACATGCTGTGATGATCAAGTCAATAAAGATCTTATTTCATCATCATCATGATCATCATCACTTTATACTCACAGATTTCCGGGAATAATAGGTGTCATCACTGGATTTACTAGTGTGCTTGGTTTGGTTATTTCTAGCACCTACTTTAATGTTTGAGTAGGCACACAACAGGCTTTAATACTTGAACTTTTAAGACAAGAGTGCGACCACATATTTTAGTAATAGGTAATATTATACTTATAGGTAAATACCAACATTATATTAGCGCCACCACAACAAAATCCTTTCACAATCCCCCTACTTTCTACTTTCCCAAATGCCCACTAATGAATTGTGGGGAGTATTGTATTTATATTTATGCTATATGCCAAACAAAATATTCATCATCCGATAAGTTTATATGCTACACCAACCTATTTAAGTCGGCGAAAGAGACTTTTTTAATCGGTTGAGAGAAGATTAAAAGTTTGGGCATGTGTTATACAAGCATTAGTAGTACATCCCCTCAGTGCAAAGAGAAAGCATTCCAATATCTAAGTCACGATCACAATATCACATGATTTACCTGGATCTACTTATCTGTAAAAGTAAACATTATATACCATGTTACATAATATCCATATATATATAGGTAGGTACCTATTATGCCCATTTCAGGTGACTGCACAGTGACAACAACAACAACAAGTACAGTCCCAAGAAAACGGGGCAAGCACAAACTCACTCAGCCGCACCACCATCATGTGTAGAACAGCAATGGCATAAAAGTAAGGACATCCGTCCTTCCTCCCTCGATTTACTTTCATGTGATAAATTACCCGTTGCCAATTCCAGAAAGTAGACATCAATCAGGTCAATTCCATATATATGGCCAATATAACACACACACGAATCCTTCTTTTCTTTTGAAAACAACCAGGAAAATTCTCTCTCTATTCTCCAACAGAAAAACATGGTAAAATGATAGGATGGACCCAGGAAGAAGAAAAAGTTTAGGCAAAAAAATATTGGTATCACCGTCTCAAATCTGATACTCGTGTTATTATCTTGTGAACAGGAGGGAAGCCAGTTTATTTACTTGAATGGGATATTACACTACTCTATGTGTACATGTACTCACCTTAAAGCTATCGAATAAACTATGTGGGTCAAAATACGCCATACCGCATAATCCCAAATGGCTTTTTTATTCTGTTTCTAGTTCCAAATCCAATAGAAGAGAAAAAAGTAGATAAAAAGCAGTTTGAAAGTACACAGGTAAGAGAGCAAATAAACGTGTAATTCATTTCCGGGTTTGTGTACTTTACTTGTATACAGGAGCTTCTGTGTAGTATGCGTACGAACGTGTGGATATGTATTCACGTGTTAAAATTATGTTCTTTTGAGTTGGATGTTCCTCTTCTCTGATCTCCATTCATTTACCAGATGAGCATCAACACAATAATAAGGGATAACATAAAAAAGTTCGTGTGTGTGTGTGTGTGGTATTTGGTATAAAGAGCATAAGCCACATTAAACCATCACCAACTACACAATCTTGGATGAGTTTGGTTTATTGGAATGGTTTTGTGGTGGTGGAGGTGGTGGTGTTTGTTGGTGGAGGTAGATCGTGAGGTGGCCGGGAATCGACACATAAATACATGTGCCAGCAAAGGAGATGAAACAAGAAGGAGATGGATGACTTTTGGAGAATGCTGAGTGGGACAGTTTCAGTGGAAAAATATGTGTGTTTAACAGCTTGGCTTGTTACATGATCATGTGGAATAGATATGTACATATTTTTTTGTGTGGAATGTAAAAAGAAAATAGGTTCACGTTTTCTTCTCTCCCTGTCATTCCTTCCAAACGCAAAAAACCAGGTAATATTATTATTGGATTGCGGAGAGAGAACCGCTGGATTAGTAGTGGTGCACTGCAATTGAGTCCCAGTCAATTCCTTCTCTGTGCACAGCTCCTTATTCTTTACGTTTCACTTGGTTTTGGGTTTTTGGTTTACTTTGCTTGATCGGTTCGGTGACCAAAAAAAAAACCAGGTAATGTTATTATTGGATTGTGGAGAGAGAACCGCTGGATTTGTAGAGGTGCACTGCAATTGAGTCCCAGTCAATTCCTTCCCTGTGCACAGCTCCTTATTCTTTACGTTTCACTTGGTTTTGGGTTTTTGGTTTACTTTGCTTGATCGGTTCGGTGACCAATTTCCTCCTTTTTTCTTGCTCTGGAGAGTATAAGAGCGAGAAGGAGAGAGAGAGAGAAAGCTCGTGGATTACTATACGTACGGAATGTTAAAACAGAGAAAAGTGAAAGTAGTATGGATATTACACACACACAGATAGTCGGGGAAAAAATATTTACTCCAGTCACTTAACCAACACAACAAGTCAGTTTGAAAAAAGAGTGGGATGACTTGACTTGCTCACAAAATCACAACATCATGCATTTCACTGCTCACGTACAATATTGCTATTTGGTTGTTGTCGTTATTGTGTGGGCAGTTTACCTGACAGCTCAGTCATGCGATGTTTGAGCTATGTGTGTATAATGTCAAATGAGTGAAGAAAGGTACGTACTATGCATTGAAGATAAAAGCGTTTGGACAAGAGTCAACAGTGAAAGTTAATTGTAACATTGCGGTATACCAAGAGAAATAAATCAAAATTGGTATTTTGTGTACGTATCTATTTATAAAACAGCTTATATCTCTCAGGAAGACGTTGCTCCGCTTTTCTTTCTTCAAGAGGCTTTCTACTTACTTATTATATGAGTGGCTTTAGCTCCCTTTTTATGCAGAACTGCTGTACAGTTTTGGTATGTATTAGTTTGGGGGAATTCGTCTGCCCTTCCGCGCAACTTTCAAAGGACTCGGTTCTTGACATGAAATTACTTTAAGGCAAAAAATATTGTAACCTTAAAATGTCTGGAGTCAAAAAGCAGTTCCATTGTAATTGCTTAATCTACACGCCCTTATGACGAGTAAAGGCCCTGTCTCGATCACTATTCATGAAAGGTTTTTAAACAGGATATTGAGTATTGCTCTCTGCGGTTCTGCATTACAGTATTGCAACAGTTTATTTATCAATCCAATTGAGTAAATTGATAAAACAACAAGGCTTTTAGCGTAATTCGAATTTATCCAGCAAACGCACATCCAAAGGAAAAGCATATGAGCGGCGGCATACGTTATTCCTCAGACTCGGGCATATTTTATTCAATTCAACCAAAAATCACAAAGAGCATTCCTTGAATACCAAACGAGGCAGCAGAAATTAAATGAATTGGATAAGAAAAGGGGAAACGGAGGAAAGGAATGAGTAAGCAAGTTTGTTACGGCCAAGTAGGCTAAGCTCCGTGCAAAGATGAAGAATAAAAAAGGGAAAGAGCCGAACGGTTTGAATATACTTTCCGGTATTCCTTTTATCCCGTGTGTGTCGTTATGAATTTGGCGTCTACTATACGTGTTATGTGAGGGTAGTAGTATGGCTTCATTTTTTCTGCAAGTTGTGCGATTCCGGAAATCCAGGGGATATGGATGATTGGATCGCGCATCATATCAAGACATTGCTCTTAATTGCACTTGAGATGAGATAGTGTCGTTGGGATAGTAGATATAAGTGGAATAGTGGAAGTTAAAAGATTATTTTCTGCTAGTTTTTTTCAGGTTTGAATTACAAAAAAAACTCTTACAAGAGAGTAGTATTATTATTACATTGCTTCGTACTTTGAAATTGAATCATGAGATGGTTAAGAGCATTTTTTCGAGTTACATACTTCTTCAAGACATCTAAAAACACTAATTGAATTCTATGAGACGGCAAACAATAAAATGAGCTGTTAGCGTCTAATTGATTTATTAAATTAAACTGTAGCAGCCCTACATATATGATTTAGTATTACGGTCCTTTCGGCAATTTTTACTTGCACCACTGCGTTATTTCTTGTGTATTTATGAGTCTATATAAAATAAATGTACAGCTCACTTCAATTTATGAAGGTATTATAAATTCCTAAAGACATCGTTGGCTTGTCAAAGACGGATTTTAGTTTGGACACATTTTAGAAGAAGGAGTTTGTCATTTGCTACGTTACATTTAGTCAAACCCACACATGATGCATTGCATAAATTACGGGAATCACGGTATAAAAGTAATAAATAACAAAGTAGCATATTTTTCTTCGTTCATTTCATTACACTGGAACAGCAACAACTGTAATAATGTGAGGTAATAAATGGGTAATGCACATGCCACTATACCACCATCACTCATTTTCCCTACCACCTCCACTCGTCTTCTGGGCACACTTTACATTTTTTAACTCAACATTTCTCTGTATTATTATTATTATTATTCTGAATTTCCGGGTTCCGGAATAATACACCCTTTATAATCATCGTACATACATAAATATATTATGTGTATCAACATGGAGCATTATTATTAGATCATCAGATACAGTGAAACTTGTTCCACATCAACGTAGTCACGGTAGGTACATATCTAAAAGTAAACCCATTTTGTTCACCATCAACACCACCACCACCACCACCACCATGAACGTATATTCTAAATACATGCTTTCTATGGGTATGATTATCATCATCATCATCAACAACAACATCACCGGCAGCAGCACAAAGTAAAAGTGGGAAACAGGGAACGAGGAAATGAAACAGGCGGAGAAAATTTTATGATTTACCGCATCCACTTTTCACTTCACATTAAACTCATATAACTATTATGATGTCTCCACCAAACTTGCTGCATGCCATGAGGCCATGTAGTCTCACTCCCACCACCCGTGTGCCTTCGTTATACATGCTCTTTTCCATGTGGTTGAATCATCAGTCCAAAATATAAACATATATATTTTTTAAACTCTGTCTTAGGTACGTAAACAGAAAATGTACGCACCAAAAGAACGTTATAAACGATCACTAGTGAGTTATTATAGTTTGTAATATTTTACATCTCACACCCTTTTCACTATTGTTGCTTGCATTGAGTAGCGTGTTTTATAGTCCTGCTACTTATTGGGATGTGTGTATTTCTGCACCTGCAGTCTGTACTGCAGGTCTTACTATCCATGCTTAAATTGGTGGAACTGATTTCACTCAAATTTTATAAGTATCCTTCAGCTCAATAAAGTGAGGTCTGGATGATCCCAATGTTTTTTCAACGAAATAGCTCTACAGCTTTGGAGTAAACTGAACATTGTATTAAATTGCCCCTTGTTTTACTTGTAAAATAAGCTCGTCAAAATACGGTATATTTTTTAAGATTTCCATAGTACAAATGTGAAAGGTGAATCGATTGAACAGTTCTACATGGCCCATATCATAATGCTATATTTGTTTGTACGCGCCTCTTCATCAGTGCTTTACCAAAATTTATGTTCCAAAATAGGTACTAGGTATGTAACTTTTGTCTATTTTCATGTGCGATAGTTCCATGCATCTAGCTATAATGTAAGTATGTGTGCCCCGAAAATATTCGTGGGATGAGCTTAACAGTCTCTAGAGTGTGTATCATGCATTTTACATACGGTTGCATATTACAATTTTTATGATTTTGTGTGAATGAAAATGAGAACCCTTACAACAAGACCACCACAAGGTTACATAACGTAAAATGAAATGAATCCCGTGGAAAATTGGTAAACTGTAACATTTTCATTTATGAATGCATCAGCAGCAGCGAACATGGATAGTGGTGTTGTGTGTGGTTTTGGTTCTCTGTACTACTGCTCGTGTCTCCAGCCTCCAAAAACGCATTCCAGGGTAGTCACTGTCCTATTCATTCGTACAACGATCTTTCAACCCTTCTCTCTCTCACGTGGCATTCGTAGTAATAAATGCAGGTTACAGGAAGTTGTAATAAAACACACTGCAAAATATGAAATATCATCATCTGTCATTTTGACAAAAGCAGATTTCCGCCTTGTCCAACAGCTAGTAGAAAATGTATAATAATTTAGAGCATGAGGTGGAGGTTTTGTGGTTGTGGTGAAAATAAAAATAAAAAAGTAGCATCTTTTTCTTCGTATAAAAAACGCATTATAACTTTTTTTTAATAAAAACGGAGTCGGCGTACATAAAATTATAAAATGAACATCAGAGTATAAAGACATATCATATCATCAGGATCACATAAAAAAATCATCTTTACATAAAACAATACAATATAAAACTTTCATACAAAAAAAAATCTTTACATTTTTTTCTTTTTAAAAAAAGGAGACCATACACAACTTTATATAAGTACGTACATTAGTATGTTTTGGCTGCTCTGTGAATTGGGGAAATAAAATATTACCGGGGAATATTTTACATTGCTGCTTTGTAGTAGTATTTTTTTTGGAAACGCATAGGAACATGAGAGGACAAGGCAGAGAAGAATATCATGAGATAGTTAGAGAGAACAGAGTGATTTCATGATAAAAATGTAAGATTGGCTATTATAAAAAATCACAGAAGAAAAGGGGGATGATGCAGTGTATAGTGCCGCAGCAATTTGATAACAGATTGGAAAGCGATTCATTTCCATTACTTGCCTAAAAGCCCTTGCATTCCAGAGGGAGTCTCTCTCTCTCTGGAAATAAGAGAGGGGAAGATTATATTATGGTATATAAATTATGTAAGACAATTAAAGATAAAAAATATATCGTGGCAGCACAAAAGTAGTAGTAGTGCACCAGCAGCAAAAACGGACAAGGCGGTTGGGAGTCTTCCGAGTTCAATTTGAGAGGAAGA
The DNA here is from genome assembly GCA_027744595.1 of Paronellides praefectus. Classification (NCBI taxonomy): domain Eukaryota; kingdom Metazoa; phylum Arthropoda; class Collembola; order Entomobryomorpha; family Paronellidae; genus Paronellides; species Paronellides praefectus. Next base: position 10,150 of record JAITYZ010000909.1, read on the forward strand.
AAGAAAAAAAAGAGTAAAATGGAAGGGATTCATGTCGATATATTTAGAGAAGAGCCAAGTAGCAGCATGGAATAAAGGCACTCGTTTGTTTGTTGCAATATAGAAAAAAAGTTAGGCACGATAACATGACATATTACACTGCACTCGACTCTATCGAAACTCTCTCTGGTTCTGGTCGACGAGGACGCTATTACAACACACAAACTTTACCCATTCAAAATTATTAATTGCATCGCTTTTTTGTATATATGGTCGTAATTGGTACACAGTTTCTTACAACTAATATATAATATATGTAATCTTAATTACAGTAATTAATTTAATTAAACGTTAATAACATGTCTACGAGGGGCTTTACGCCTTTTTCTGCTCGGTTGAGCTTCCAGGAGTTGGACTAGCTTGGCCACCACCAAGACCACCTGGGTATGCTCCACCACCAATATATGACTGAGGTCCTCCTGGAGCACCTTGTGCACCGCCAGCTCCTGGGAATCTACCGGCGCCTACTGGAAATCCTTGTCCTTCACCAAATCCACCAAAGTTTTGTACTGAACCTTCCCCACTTCCAGGGTGGTAGTTGCCTTGTTGGAAGCCTCCTCCCTGTCCAGCACTAGCTGGGAAACCTTGTTGGGGACCACCCTGAGGGAATCCCTGTGGACTACCTTGTGGGAATCCTTGAGGAGATCCACCGAATGGGCTGAAGTCATAGGGAAAACCCTCGCTCTGAATTGGGCTTCCTGAAGGGCCTCCTTGGAATCCTTGTCCAGCACCACCTTGTGGAGCACCAGAGTATTGAGGTGGAAGTCCTTGGAATCCGCCTTGACCTTCAAAACCTTGAGGGAAACCTTGTGGAAGTCCTTGGCCACCACCTTGAGGGAATCCTCCAAACGACTGTTGGGGTGCATAGTGAGCGGGAAGGCCGCCACCTCCTTGTTGGCCTCCAAAACCAATGGGTCCTTGTTGACCACTGGAGAATCTACCTCCACCGGGGGCACCAGCGCCGAGAACTTGTCCTTGTGGTCCAAGTTGGAGAATGAGTTGTGGAGATGGGGCAGCAGATCCACGAGATCCGGGTTGCACTCCTCCTTGAAGACCACCACCTTGAGATCCGAGGGAATAAGGACGGAAGTTTGCAGAGGAAGCACCGGAACCACCAGATTTCAAGGGACTCTTACCGTCCTTTGGTGGCTCATCTGGATAACCATCCTAATAAGAGTAATTTAAAAAAAAAATTAAAAATTGCTCACAGAAATTGTGCATAGGTACATATTTAAATCTATATGACATTATTTTAATTACCTCATCTAAATCTTCACTGTATCCATCTAATTCAACACTTGGAACATATCGCTCATCACTTGGTCCTTCCTGTTGCTGTTGTCCTTTTCCTCCACTTGGTCTGGTATTGAATCCACCAAATCCTCCAAAGTTTTGAATGGTTTGTTGACCTCCTCCTTGGGGTTGACCTCTCTGGCCTTGTGGGGAAGACCCAACTTGAGGAGCACCAATGCTTGAAAAGTCTTGTGGAGCTTGTCTTCTAAATCCTTGTCCTCCTTGTGGGAATCCACCACCACCACTGTAATCTTGTGGGGAACCGATAAATTGACCTCCTTGGCCACTATACTGAGGAGCTCCAGCACCTGGAAATCCTTGAGGACCTGGACCACCTTGGAATCCTTGAGGACCTCCAGCACCTGGGAATCCTTGGGGACCTGGACCACCTTGGAATCCTTGAGGACCACCACCACCTCCAAAATATTGAGGAGCAGCATTAAAGCCACCAGGATATTGTTGGGCATATGCGCCGGGGTTTCCAGCAGCATACTGTCCTTGAATTGGTCGTCCAGCACCGCTTGAGCCTCCAGCTCCAGGGAATCTTCCTCTTTGTCCAGCTCCAGCAGCCCCACTTGGGGTAACAGAAGAACGGAAATATTGGTTGTTCAATGGATCTTCTTGACCAGAACTTTGGCGATTGGCGAATGCATTGGAATCTTCTTCAGCGGATTCGTTAAAGTCGGCTTCGGTAGTTGGTGGAGCACGTGATACTTTGTTACTGGTGGTTTGGGCAGCAGGAGATTGGTCATAGGCACGAGCACCGACACGGTAAGGAGCAGGAGAAGCAGAAAGCACAGATCTGGAGGCCAAACTCTGGGGTTGAGGGTAGTACGGGCGGTTATTGGCCTGGGGTTGTGGCCGGGCAGAAAGTGGTAAGGGACGGGGTCCTGGTCCAGCTGGACGAGCTTGCTTAAAGTCTCCTTCTTCCTCTTCAGATTCGGTAAGACCTTGTCCATCATTTTCTGGGTCATCAGACTTTTCCCCAGCGGTATATTCCGTGACTTTAAGTTGGCCGTTGCCATCAATGAAACCGTACTTACCCTTGACAAGACCGTCCTTTGTGCGTGTTTCAACGCTAAGTACAATCATGAAATATAAGCGATGATGATACTTGTTAAATAAACCAATTAAATGCTTTTATTATCAAGTGTCATACCGGAAAGAACCATCATCATTTTCAAATCCAAACGTGTAAGAGCCATCATCATTCACTTTGTTGATTTGCTTCATGATTTTTGCAAATTTGGCCTTGTCTTCTGGTGCTGGTGTTGTGTTGGCTTGTTGTCGTTGTTGTTGGTGTTGTTGTGGTGCAGACGGATAGTAGTTTGGTCGAAAGGGCCCTTGGTTCTTATCTTGTCCTTGATACAAGGAATTGTAAGGATATTGGGCAATTTTCTGGGTCATCAGACTTTTCCCCAGCGGTATATTCCGTGACTTTAAGTTGGCCGTTTCCATCAATGAAACCGTACTTACCCTTGACGAGACCGTCCTTTGTGCGTGTTTCAACGCTAAGTACAAACATGAAAAATAAGGTGATGATGATACTTGTTAAGTACTTAAACCAGTTAAATGCTTTTATTATCAAGTGCCATACCGGAAAGAACCATCGTCATTTTCAAATCCAAACGTGTAAGAGCCATCATCATTCACTTTGTTGATTTGCTTCATGATTTTTGCAAATTTTGCCTTGTCTTCTGGTGCTGGTGTAGTGTTGGCTTGTTGTCGTTGTTGTTGGTGTTGTTGTTGTTGTGGTGCAGACGGATAGTAGTTTGGTCGAAAGGGCCCTTGGTTCTTATCTTGTCCTTGATACAAGGAATTGTAAGGATATTGGGCGGAAACTGCACCAATGATGCATATTCCAACAGCCTGGAAAATATTTAATAAAAAATAAAGTTAAAGCAAAAACGTCTAAAATGTATATTCCTAGATATTAAAAAGGCTTTTGCTTCGTTACGCTTCATTTTAGTGTCGACCATGCATTATATTCTTAAAGAAGCTTTAATGCGTTTAAAAATAGATGTTTGTCTATACCATTCCCAAGAAACATAGTATGATGTAAAACCGAATATAATATGGGGTGTGATATGCAAGCTTTTTTACTAGTGATCGATAACGACTTGCTAAACTAAACTAAATGATGATGGGTATAAATACAATAAAAGTTCCGATTTACTATTTATGAGATTTGGACCAAGTAAAATAAAATACATAGAATATAAAAATGAGGTTTTATGAGTAGAAATATACGGAAACATACAAGTTAAAAAAATATTAAGAGGAAGTTGGTTTTTATAGAATAAATGAAAAGGTTTTGTCATCGTATCGGTTTAAAACTCAATTGCAAACGTTAAACTGATCAAAATATAAAGTAATCATTGAACCATTTCAAGTAACACAGATGCAGCAGGCTATTTAAATTATAACAAAAAACTGGCAACAATCTCCGTTCATATACTCACATAGGTACATATAATATGATTATGCTAAAAGAATGAGTTCAATTCAAACTAGTAAAAAAGCTGTGCTTAATTTGCAACTGTTATCTTGTGCAGTATTTGCAATCATAATCAAGTAACATTATTATGTCGCAATATCAGTTATCATTAATCCGTCGCCGGTGAGGTCGACAGATAGACAGATATGGATATATCTGTACTACATATTATGAAGACACAACTGATGCATAATTTCGTAAAAAAACAAGTGAGTACAAGAAGTTGGGTAGATTATAATGAGTGTGAAAAATGTAAGGCATCGCTTCTCGGAGTAAAGATTTTGATTAGATATCTGGAAATCTTTGCAGTACATCCCCTCATTTATACGATTACGGTTATGCAATTGCAATAATTTGCAATATATTTTTTAAAAGTGAGCCTGAGTATTAATGTCTTTTGTTTATGAATAGTTTTTTTTACTTTGTGATTTGTTATGTAATCATCGACTTTCCTATATAGCCTAATTGATAGGGATGCTATTTTGTATTATCCAAAAAAAACCATTAAACGTGTACGCTAAGATGATATGAGTTACTGGCTCTACTCAAATCACTGCATGGTCAACCTAAATACAGTTCAAAAGATTATAGTGCGGGAAATGCTTCTATAACTCTTATCTTTTCCATTTCCTCCTTTCCTCCTATTTTAATCCCAACTTAATTTCGAATAAATCATTTTACTCAAAGCAATTCTGCATAATGCTATAATGCATAATGGCTGGCCCATAATAAAAGTTTTGTGAATATGGTGGGTGCAGAAGTGGAGAATCAAACTTTTTTAGGCATGCAGTTAAACCACCACTACCCTAAGAACCCTAAAATATTCTTATTATCTAATAATTTACGACCACAAAATTCTTGGGATAGACCAGAAGAAAAGAACAATTGAAATCATTAATGCATCTCTTTTTTACTATTCAATTTAGTATAATGGATCATTTGATTTTTTTGTGGCTGCTGCAGTTTTACAATAAATTCTCCTCAGAGGAGATGAATCTCTTGTTCAATCCTAAACAAGTTTCCGCGCATATATAATTATGCAACAACTTTTTTTACTCTCCATATAATCTTTGGAGTTTTCCATCACAAAACTTTCCAGCATATCATAGGGCGGAATTTCCTTTTTCCTTTTTTTATATATAAATTCCCATTTAATATAGTGATAATAATGGGAAAACACACAAAACCTACCAACTATATTGGACCATTATTAATACCAATCGAACAATGGAACTTGTTTCAAAAATCTCTCTCTACATATATATATTTTTTTTAAAGAAAACCTATTATTACGTTTGTGTCTTTCTACAACGCAAATCATGATACATTTTTAAAGCATGACTTTTTCTACTCATTCTACCACCAGTCCGTATTCTACTAGCCCATCGCTCTTCTTCTTCTTCTCCAATTTGTTCCACTTATTTCCACTATCATTCAAAAAGCCATCTCTTTTTGGTCTGCTCAAGAGTAACTTTTCGTGGATGTCTGCAGAGAGGAGAGTATATATAACTATCTAACTATCTATGTATTTCTGTAGTAGCTGCAAAAAAAGAGTAAAGGAACAATTTTTGAGTGCCGATAAAAATGCAAATGCTATCGCCAAGCGAAGAAAAATAAGGCAATTGAAATGACACTAAAGGCGGCAGCTTCTCTTTTTCCCTTCTTTTTACTTGTATTAAAAAAAGTAAAGTGCATCCCCGCACGCCGCATACCACACACTACATTCAGTAGTATTTTTTTATTCTTCCTTTTCTTTCTACTTTTTGTGGTGTAGTTAGCCAAGAAAAGCGAGCTTTTCTTCTTGTCAAGCAAAAAAATAAAATATATATCTACAAAACTAAACTATCCCCGATTTTTTGGTATATTATTAGGTATTATATATATTTTCATGCATTTTTACTATAAAATACTACTACAACCACACGCATGCAAAAAAAAGCAGCGTAGTATAGTTAGTAGAGTAGTAGTAAAAACACTTTTTACTTTCATCCGTTCAAATATTTCTTTTCATGCTTTATTATTATCTACTACTCTAGCACAGATCACATCACAACTCTCTCTCTCTCTCTCTCTCTTCACCAAATTTATATCCTCGAATAAAACAAGCAGAATGAACAATCGCGCAGAGAGTTATACAGCCACACACATGCTTTTTTTTTAAAGAAGAGGATGGAATATGCGTAAAAAAAATAATAGTAAACCAAACTTTTTTTCTCTCTTTAAACTTTTTATATAACAACGTCCAAAAAAATAGTAGTAAGTTGTCTTTTTATTATGGAGGCAGACAAAAGACCATACAAAAGCTATACATGCATACATGCTACACATAAAAAATAAAATGCTATGCTGGTTTGGCTAACATACATTGTTTAATTTCAAGTTTATATGGCAGAGGAGGAGGAGGAATGGCAAAAAAGACTGGCATGTATGTGAGCAGATGGAAAGATGTATTACATCACGCCATTCAATTCCCTAATGTTCCCTTCTTCTCCAAAGACAATTCACAATAAAAAGTGGGAGAGAGAGAGAGAGAGGCAGTCAGAAAAAAGATAACTTGAGCTACATCTATTGAACTTTATACAGTTATGCTACAATTTGTACTTAAAAAAGCGAACGCTATGTCTGTGTGCCGAGTGCCCTTCTTTTTTTTCCTTTTACTTTATTTCATTATTTTTAAAAACTTTTTTAAGAAAATAAAATTATTTTTGTCAAGTCTCAATTAAATTTAAATTGGTCACAGTGTACAACATAATGATTTTTTTTCCTTTTACTTTATTTTATTATTTTTAAAAACTTTTTTTAAGAAAATAAAATAATTTTTGTCAAGTCTCAATTAAATTTAAATTGGTCACAGTGTACAACATAGTAATGTTGGAAAACTCCTTTTTCTTTTTTTCCTTATTTTTCTTTTGTTCCGTCGCCATTTCTTTTACTAAAAAAATGTGTGAGAGCCGAGTTAGTGCTGACATGTCATCATGAGTAACTTTGGAATAATAGACAAGTAACCAAAAAGTACACAATTGACAGTCATAAACCTACATTTATTTGCAACAATAAAAGCATGTCGCCTTGTATGTTATAATATGTGTGTGAGCTTGCATGTTAACTTCTCTGACGAGCCAACAAAAAGTCTCTCTAAAACAAAAAAAACTCTGTAGAATGAATATTCATCATGCATCCTTTTTATTTTCATCATTAAAATTTTTTAAAAAAACTATTTTTTCTCTGTTTATTACAACTTCTCTTGTCTTTGTGACTGTGTTGAACTTTGAATGTTTATATAATCTGACATGATGCTGACTCCCATATATTTATACATGTATGCAGTTATGCAGTAGTTACATGTTAAATTTATTATACAAATGAACAAACTAACACAACCTTGAATAAGACAAAGTAAAAAAAAAGATCGCAATTCGGCGTATGTCACATGTGACATATAAAAAACAGAAAATCGTGCCCGTTGCATTTTACTAAATTAACAAGCAAAACTTACGGCACAATAATTACATTTATATTCTTTCCTCGATGATTTGTTAGTCTGCCTTTTTGACATTATGATGACTGCTCATCAAGGAGGACTAAAAGGAATTTGTTGACCAGCCTCCTCTCTCTGAGCTGTGCTGACATTAATTATGATTTTAAATAATTTGTAGTCCTTTTAAGTTTTTTTTTCGCCTTCTCTTCTTCTAATCAAATTATCTAGGTAAATCGCAGTACCATTTGCACTTGGTCAGCCTGTACAAAAATTGCATTTTATATAAATATATTATACAGCAATAAAATCAGTGCAACTGCACTTGATTGGCTACCCGATATGTTGTTAACTGTCCACTTTGTGAACTGTTACTTTTCTTAGTTGCCTATTATCATACATTTAATAGGTATGTATTCATTTATGCAATGAGATTTATCACGACCTCCTCCAAATTGAGAAATCGATTATTTATACGTTTTACATATTATAAAAAGGGTGGATTGCACTCTCTCTCTCTCTCTCTATCTCTCTCTCTGCATTCGTTTTTATCATTATGAATGTTGACTCATCTTCTTTGTCTCCCCCTTGCTTTAATTTTCTTTTTACTTAAAAAAATGAAGACGATCTTGTTCTGCTTCTTATCGGTCACCCAATGAAAAAAATACAATAAAAATCAACCACGCGCACAACACCAATTAAAGTAGTGTTTATACGATGATTAGAAACTAGAGAAGAAGAAGAAGACAGCTGCAGTGCCATAATAATTTTTTTATTCTTTGTTGCAACTGCACTGCATTCACTGCACAAAACAACAATGATCATGTTTTCTTATGCTAAAAATGTGCAATATTGTTGTAGCAGGGCAGTGTAAGTGTAAATGATATATTCATACATCTTTAAATAAAAATTTATTTTATTCACGTACACTCCATAAACATGTTTATTTAAGCAATGAAGGTAATAAAAATGTTGCTACATTTTAGATCACATTGAATTAAATGGATGCGGTGTGGGGGTAAACAAAATAAAAAGTTGCATAAAAAATATTCACTTCAATAATTCTATTCAATTCAAATGATGTGCCGGTGTGCGTGTGTGTGTTTGTGTGAGCATAGTGCTCACTGAGCACCTTGAAGCTGTTTTTTTGCTCCTTGTCATCTTTTTGTGCGTAATGTGCCAATTGTTTAATTAAACATAAAATGTTTGCACATCATAATAATAAGCAATAGCTCATAACTCATCATCACACAGCAGTCAATTATTCACAGACTGGTTGTTACTCATCTTCATTTATTCTTCTTTTGTTTTTAAGTGGTAGTAATTAAGCAAGGAAACCAGATCAACTACTAGTCCCACTAATGATATGATGGTGATGGTGGTTTATTAATAATAAAGCATTCACCTTCAATAATTATAAGAATATATGTCCTTTGCAGGGTTGCTCACTTTCATTGTCATAAATAAATGATGATCATTGATCATCATCATCATGTAAACAGTGTGGTTGTATATATCACCAAATAGGAATCACATGAGAACAATAAAATGTTTGTACACAATGAAGAAGAAGAGGAGACTGTGAAGAAGGCGCCGTTATTCTCACAAATCCATCAACATGTTTAATTTTTTTACTATTGCACAAAATATATAGCCATGTGATAGTTGTTCTTTATTTTTATGTAACAATTTATGTAGATAATAAAAAATAAGGTTTGAAAATAAGCGCCTTCCTAGGATTATTATTATTTGTTATTATTTTGTTATTCTATTTGATTCCCATTGAAAAAGGGTTAGAAATAGGTATTTGAATATTAACATGTGAATAAATCATCAGGAGTTTATATTTTAATTGTCCATTAAACTGTTACCAGTGTCTGGCATGCAGGTAGCATTAAAAAATATAATACATGCGAATGGAAAAGATAACTAATTGGGAAATAGTTTAGTGTGCGACAAAATTATCGAGAGGGGAG
>JAITYZ010000910.1:0-10719 GCA_027744595.1 Paronellides praefectus
GTCAATGTAACGACCAGTTTTGTGTTTTTTTTTGTATCAGGTACACCATTATCCAAAACGAATTCACTCGTGGGAGAAGGCCCTTTCCCAACGTCACGAGAGTCACGTCTCTTCTTCTCATTTCCGAAACCAAGAAGAAAATCCTGAAAAGACGTAGTAGCAAATAAGGAAATTTCATACTAATTGACTGCAAGACCAAATAAAATACTATAAAGCTAGTATATTGCAGTGTGGAAGATACCATAGTGTTTTTTTTGTTACAATAAAAAACCCCACAAGAAGCACACACCACCGTTCAATTTATAAAACAAGTTGAAGGATGGATCCATCCAAGAATCCAGTGGACCCCAACAAGAGCCCTCCTGCCCATTCCAGCAGGAGCATGAGCATATCCAATTCACCTGCGAGGATCAACACCAACGCTGGGGTAAGTCAATACTACAACATCCTTCCTAAATTCCCAATTAGTAGAAATAAATGAACTCTGAAATAACATACATACTTTACACATACATATGGGCAGGGATACCTACATATAACTTCCATACAATTTTATAGGGTTCCGTTCATTTCATAGTCGCACCTGTGCATCTGTATAGACAGGGCCATTAAGGATCTCAGAAAATCAAATCAGGTAAAGGTATGCTACAGTTTTTTTTGAACACGCAGCGAGTGAGTGCCAGCAAGTAATCAAAATTGATTAATAGGGTAATTCGTAGCCTTTGGCATATGCGTCTTGACTTGTCAAAGGATAAAAATAATAATAACTTTTATAAAACAACAGCAGCATAAGCATCGTCAGCCTACACATCACCAAAATAGAAAAATAACAGATTCATATTTTTTTATTATTACGAGATGACATGCTTTTTTATGATTTACACCTCGAAATGTTCCTTTTCAGAGCGGAAAAAATTGTAATCTCTGGCATAAGTACAATGTCATCTCTCATCGTAAAAAGTGATCGTGGTACCTGTAAAATAATGTAGTGGTAGTAGTAGCATTTTGTTTAAAAAACAATCCTGCCAAAAGGTGTGGTCACTAGGCCAGGTGTTATTAACCTATCAAGTTCACAACAGTCTTTGGTAATTTACTACTACAGTACATCATGCATACTTATTGAATTTTTTTGGCTAGATCATCATATCCTAAATATCATGTCGTGCACTTTTAATGGTTTGCATGTATAAACTACTAACTACTCTTGTTAAAATCAGAGATGAAAATGAAGTAATAATAACAGTAGTAATTGCGGTCTCTCTTTCTTGCCAGCATTTTTATTGCTACACTTATTCCTCTCCTCATCCATTTAGTTTTTTTAGTACCTTGATTATTTAACAAACGACAAGAGTTGCAATGCATAACATCACATAAGATTTATACAAGTTCCTCAAAAAATAAAGAAGAAGGCTGCTGCTGCGCTGATTATTATCATGATCACACCAGGATGATAAGCAATGAAATATTGGTTCATGTTTAGAAAAAATATTTTGCATAATGTCGGTGGTAGCAGCAGACACACCAAAACAATAGCTACAAAGAGCTTCTGCTACTCACTGGTTGATCATGTCATGATGCAAAAAAAATGCAGAGCAGAAGAAAAAAAGCAGAGTGCATTTTCATTTTATTGATGTTGCGATTGACTAAGTAAAGTAGGAACGATGTACGCAGCGCATCATTAACTTCCTTCGAGGTAGACGACCGACCGACTGATCTTTTATTTTTTATGTACACATGTTTGTTGGAGGTTTACATGGAGGTTTACATTGGTTTTTCTTCTCTTCAGGCAATACAATAAAAAAAAAGATGTTTTGTAAACAGTTTGCCCTTCAAACAGGGTCGCTAACTCGGTGGGTCGCTCACCAGCAGCAGCATAAGCATATTATATTTTTTCGTTGAGAGAGTCGAGACGTTTTTTTTTTGTTCTTTTAGTAAGTTCATTGATGAAGTCATGAAAAATACCTAATAAATAATGTAGCGTATCATATTTTTTTATGAAGGTGTTTTGACTGTGTGTGGTTGAATGTGTAAATCAATCTGATACACCTGAGATGTTGTTGTTGTTGTTGTGTACCTGTTGATTCTCAACAATGAGTTATGATGTTGCTAATTGTTTTTAAAATGAAACACAAAACGATACACACAATGCACATTAGTGTTTTTTTTTATTTTGGCAAGATAACATCCCAGAAGAAGGGTGTCAGTTGTACATTGTTCTCATTTAATTTATTCATTGTCAATTGCCTTTTATTATTGTTACACTCTCTGTGAAAAAATTTAATTATTTAATGAAGACATTTACGAACTACATCACTCCAACAACTTTTTGTAGTTTTTAAAGAGGCATCTTTTGCCCTTCAAATTTTTATTATCTCGACTAACGGCAATAATTATAACATGGTTTTTCACGAATTAATATTTAGCTGCTGGATATAATGATTTTTATCTGTATTACGATCACATCATATTTTATCCTCTTGAAGATCATCGCTACAACTAAAAATTAATGTCTTAATCTCCAAAAATAATAATAAGATGTTGAATGGAAGATAAGAAAGGAACCTACTTGTTAACAAGGCGTAATCGCTCTAGTCACAATCCCCAAAAAAATTATCTTATCAAATAAATGGACAAATCAAGGATTAAGAGTAGGCTTGTTTATTACCTCACCACATCGCCACACCACCACCGCCATGACCAGAGACCACCAATAGTGATCAGCATATAAATATTAAACCAATTTTCTTGATGATTTGTGCTTATGATATTGTACTATACATATTGATGTTGATTAGTTTTTCTGCATCATTTGTCTTTACTGCAAAACTGCAAATAAAATTATGGCAATAAGGGAAAAAGGTCAACTCAGGGTTTTTACCTTGTGGGCATATACGAGGAAACGGAATTATTTTTTGACAGGATCACACATCACGCCATATCATCATAATATTTATTATTTTTTGTTGCATTTTTCCTACAACAACAGCAGGGTAGATTAGTATACTGTGATGGTATGACATAATATTTTGTAGGTAGGTATTGCAAAATGACTTATTGTGGGTCGAATGGAATAAATGGAATATTCATTTGATATTCTTGTTGCATGCAAATGGCGAATAAATAAATGAAATATATGACTTGATTGTAAACCATGTTTCCAGAATGAGAACGAGGAGGAGAGTGCCCTTTCCGAGAGTATTGATCAAGTGCTCAATCCGCAACTTGATGATGACATGCAGCGAGAAAGATTCAATAGGTTCCTGGTACATGACAGCGATGCCGGACCCGCTTCCGCGCCTGATCCAAGGAGATTTGATGAACGAGATTATCAATGTAAGCCAAAGTCATTTACATCATCATTTTATAAAAACATTTTGTTTAAATTATGATCATCGTCGTTCCACGCAATAAAAAAATAATATTATGTTTGACATAATATTATTATGGCATGGCAGGTGTAATATGAAACATTATGCTACGTGCACAATGCATTTCTAGAAGAAAAAAAACAATTCGCTGCAAGAAACAATTAAGTTTTATTGTTTTTCAGGCGAATTGTTTTTCAAAAAATGTATTTAGGCACTATTTTACAACAGGCAAAACAACAGCAGCCCAGACGTTACTACAAAGAGACTAGGCATTCTTTTTGCCATGTTTGACAAGAGCTGTTGCTATTAAAATATGCATTCTGTTGTTAAATACCACGTGACCAGATTATAATAACAATTAAATATAATGTGCAATTGTTTTATTTGAAAAAAAAAAGTTTCAAATGATGTTATAACAAAGTCATGAGCTTTCGGAATAGAACAACGGTTTAAAACTTTCGGAAGCTCCTCCTATCTAATCACCATTTTAATGGTATCAAATTCCTGTGAATTTTAAATCATTTCCAACTTGATGGAATATATTGATTCCAGTCGTAGCTCAATAAAGTATATGCCTACGTGTTATTTAGAAATTGGCGAGCTTATAGCATTCAAAATGCTATCGTCCCCATCATTCCATTTTTTATACAACAGCTTTAATAGATAAATCCATATTATTTTCAATTTAATTTTTTTAACTTTTCTTTTTTCTAATCTCATTTCAAAATGTACTAATTTCAAAAGAGCAACAACAACAGTGGCCTTGCTCTAAAATTCCATTTCCCCCGATTTGATTGTCTTATTTAAAAAAAGATATACGTGTGTGTCTACAAAATTTACAAAAAGCCATATAAATCCAATCCATTTATATTGGGTATTATTATGGGGAAAGCAAATATGTTTCTGTATACGGTTGTATGCCCGGGTAAGACTTTTGTTTTTCTTTTATCAACCATTTCAATAGAAATTTCTTATGCACATGAAAAATCTTAACTTTTTTTTTATAAAAAACCGTATTTTTATCTTTTCATTCCCAGTAGCACAAAAATATATATTTATCAGCTCCCATCTCCCTTTTATTTCGCCCTCTTTCTACATTTTTATGCCACTACTATTTCTAATTTTTAGTACCACCCATTTACTCCCATAATCCCTTTCGCTTTATACTAAAAAATTGGCAAATAAATGGTACCCGCTTCACAAGAAGAACGGAAGCAAAGAAGCACTTACAGTACAGTATTACATAATGTTACACAAAGACAATAATACAACAGTCAAAAAGTATGTTTTGCTGTTGTTTTTTATATGTACGAGTGGTAAATATGGTACTACTAATACTTTTCCATGAATTTTTAAAATGATAATGGTTAGCTATACAAAAGTAGCATATTACGCCGTATTATGAGTACATATTTTTTCAAGGTCAGTATCACTGCAGTGTGTATAGCTTGTGCATTATTAGTACGTATTACTTAGTCTACTTAACTTTTTTTTAAACAGTAGTGACCTCATTTTCTTGATGGTCAAAGAAAATAAATAAGCCAAGCACAATACACACAAAAGATGGAATAAGAGCTACTTTTGTTTTAATGTGGTTTTCAAAGAAAAATAAAGAGAAAACATATCTTTATGGAATTCCTTAAAACACACGTTAAGTAGCCACAAGCAAATTATAGCAAGGGTTGTTGAAAGGTACTACTGAAAAAAAAGAATACAAGAAATACGGTTAAAATAGGGGAAATGTGGTAGTTTTGTTTTTATTTCTTTATTCCCACTCTTCCACGCCGCTCGACGTAAAAAAATGATATATTTTTATTGTTGTTTATATATTATTTTAGCTCACAGACGGGAAAGTTTTCCGCACATTCACCATCCTCTGAGACCGTTGCACTCCCGGTCTCTTCGCAAGAAACTTGTTACTTCTCCGGTGAAACATGCTGTTGGTGGTGGTGGTGGCCATCATCATGGACAAGCGTCTCCCATTGAACTCTCCTCTTCTCCTACTTCAGCTGGTTTGCCAAGTGGTGTTATGACGTTGGGAGTGGATCAGCAAAATAATGATGAGCCCATTTCAACAACATCCACTGCGGCATCCTCCCCGAGTAAATCAAGCTATTCCGGAAGATTTCAAGCTGGTGGTAGTGGTGGAGTGGGGGGGAGTAGTGTTGTTGTTGTTGTTCCCAATACTTCATCGACTGGAAGAACTCATTCAATTCATTCTCCACTTCAGGAACAGGATATTGATGTGGAACCGGAAGAATCTTATGAGTCCTGTCCGCTCTTAGGGTAATTAAACGCTTTTTTTTATTTTCTGCACACTGCAGTCCTATTTATGTCCTATTTATCCTCTCTTTTATAGATGATTATTACGTCCATTTACTTTGCTTGTAGACCCGGAAAATAATCCCGCTTTTCTTAACAGTTGTCAGTAATGATCTCTTAATGAGCGAGAGAAAACATATTGGATTTTGTTACTCAAATTATTATGTGCACACCCAATTTCCATGCTTGTCTTCTTTGTGTAGTAACATAAGTAATTAGTATATAGTGTTTTTGTCTATTTCATATGCTTCCGGTAAAAGCTAGCTATTTCCCTAGACTAGAATTCCAATTTCCCTGTACTCTCACATATTTGTTTACAGCTTACTGATAATGATTACTGCTAAATTAGCAGGGCTAATGATTATGATGGCGTTATTCGCAATAATCTAAATCCAAATGTTAAGCTTTTTATGATGACTGGATGACTCGCTGTTTAACATTGCGAATGCTGTACAGGGATAATAATTTGCCATAAGGATCAAAATGAAACATGTTAGTAGACATGTTATTAAGCAATAAATAAAAATTATGCGCATTAGCAAAGTAATCTGTGAATCAGTGCCAAAAATAGGATTGATAACTGACCAAGATTTTTTTTCTGTTATTTTTTCTTGGAGCAGCAGCAATGCAGTGTCGAGTCAATTTAACTTGGTTTCTTCTTTTTTTATTTTTTTTGTGTGAACTTTTCCACATGGCATGGTTCACAATAAATGCACGGTACACTGCGCATATCATAATACCGTCCTAATAATGTCATCAAGGTTATCTTTCACTCCATATATGATATTTTGAGCGTCATAACGAATAAGCAGAGCCGTGTAAGTGTATAGCTAGTCATCTTTTATTTATACAATTTATCTCTGGGTATTAGGGTGCATTGGAGGATAAATGTTAGCTTTGCTTCCGGTGGTGGTGGTACTGCAGTAGTCTTCTTTCTCCTCCCCTCTCTTCTCCATGCTAACTAACTATAGCACATCGTAGGAGGAGGAGGATATGTCCAAACTATTTTTTTGCGTGTTTTGTTTTTATCCAGTACATAATATGCATTCGAATGTGGCTTCTCGCGCAGTCAAGTCCTGTGTGTAGGGTACATGAGAAAATCCTTGTGCACTTATCTGTACTGCTGCTCCTTCTCTACTTTGACTATATAGATATGCTCTCTTTACAATAAATTGTTACTTGTCACGTATTACCATAAATATAAAATAAAAAGAGTAAGTATGTAGAGCACATGAACAATTGTGGGGTACTGGTTTACGTAGTAGTACAAAGTACAGAAACATTGGTACAAATGTAACAATTTTTTGTTGTACATTCTTGGATTTGTAGGGAACCCGATCTTGAGCTGTACAATTTGGAGTTGGCTGGTGAAAGTGGTGTTGGACATGTACCAACTGCTCAGTCGGCATCCAGCCCTGGACCCTTTGACGATCTGATAGAGCCAGTGAAGAAGGTTCAGTTTGAAATCGGTGAGTGGATAGTCAAGTCAAGATATAGTGAGATAGTCAGAGTCAGTCAGAAGTGGTGTGTTGTTGAAACATAAGATTTACTTTGCACAAAGTTGTTGTTGCTTTTTTTGGGGCAACTTGAGATTGCATTAAAAAATACATGAGTAGTAGTAATGATGATGCTGGTGAAATTGTGCAAAGAGAAAGTAAATGTATACGAGAAAAAGAGCAGGAGCATCAACAACGTGATAAAAATAGTGTGGAGAGAAAGAGGATTGTATTGTCTTTTGTGATTGAATTAGGAGGCTCTCCGGTAGACGGGCATCTCGAGCCGGGACATGAAAGGAGAAAGCATAGGTGAGTGTGCTGTGTTTGTGTTTTTTTTTTGTGTGCTGTGTATACATACCTGCCTGTCCATAAATGTTTTTACTGCATCTCTACTTAAAAATGCATGAATGTGTATGCTGCAGTCTGCCAATTTACTCTACTCTGGACATATAATATTTTAATACAGGAAGCACTCTCATCATCACATCAAATATGAAGATCCTCAATGGCGTCTTCGCCAAGGATCAGAACTGATTGAGGAGGGCATGCAACTACATCAACATCATGATGTCTCTCCAGATGGACTTGAGCTTACCCAGGATATGGGAGACATGGACAGGGATGAGCTGGCTGCACACAGATTCGGTGACAACAAAGGCTTTCGACGTCACCGACAAGGCTCCTGAAGATGCCGCCCAAGCTGTTACTGTTATCTCTACAGAGAAAGACAAGCCGGTTTATGATCATCAGCCGCATGAAGTTTACGTTGAATTGGATGTGCTCCATGTTCGTGGTCATCTCAGAGAATGGAAGGAAACAGCTCGTTGGATCAAATATGAGGAAGACTTGGAAGAGGGGGCTGACAGATGGTCTGCGCCGCACGTTGCTTCGCTCAGTTTCCATTCTCTGATCAATCTCCGGAGACTCATTGAAGCTGGTAAGCGAATCATACGTACTTTTTTATGCACGCAACTTTTTATTTTTAGACCGTTGTTATATTCCGCCACAATCCCTAATAGAAAGGAAAAGTACTCCAATAAACTATCCTAAATCTTTCCCAAAAGGCATATTTTTATTTTAATGCTAAAAAATTTGCTTCTTGGTTTGTTTGGTAGGAGTTACATTACTCGATTTGGAGGAACGAGATTTACCCGGGGTGGCTTATCGTGTGGTAGCCGCAATGGCAGTTAATGAGTTGATCAGTGACGAGGACAAGCCACTTGTGATGAAATCCCTGCTTTCCAAGCACAAACACGTAAATGACGACGACCGGCCATGGAGGTTCCATCTAACTCGGAGAAACACTCAGTCAGGGAGTCTAACTAGTTTACATGCAATGATGGAGGATAGGAACAAGAATAATCGGAATGCCCCCATGAGCAATGTGGAAGCAGCTTATGAAGGATTAACGAGACGAAGCAGTGCGGCATCTCGACTGGGGAATGACGGTAATAGCAATAGTGACTTCCAGTTCTCGCCAACCCACAAAAATGGACATCATGTTTCTTCGCCAAGGTCCGTTAGCTTCCGTGGACACTTTCCTTTTTCAACAAGTGCCACCGACACTAATCTCAATAATCAACAGAAGGGGCAGCATGTTGCGGTAAGTGGAAAGAGTCAACTTTTGACTCGAGTGCAAGTTTTCATGTTCCATAAAAAGCCGTTATTATAAAAAAAAGTACTTTTTCCATTCGCCATAATTACATCATAAACCGGATGTGTCATGGATAACCAAAAACATAAACAGGTCGTATGGTGTCGTGAAGCATACAATGCAATGCAGTGTTTTTTACGGCCTTGTTTATGTCTAAAAGAAAAAAAGAAAAAAAGAGATGTCATGGCTAACCAAAAACATAAACAGGTCGTATGGTGTCGTGAAGCATACAATGCAATGCAGTGTTTTTTACGGCCTTGTTTATGTCTAAAAGGAAAATATAAAAAAAGAGAAAGTGCACAATGTGCTTTACTGGTTTACATAATTTATTTAGAAAAAATATCGTAGAAAAAATAATATTTTGCTTTTACTTTTTTTTTAAATTGTGCAGATTAGTTTGGCAAAGTTTTCCCTCTCTAATTTATCTGAAGAGGATGTCAAGTGGATTACAAACAAGGAAAACATTTTGCGAAGGATCCCGGTAGGAGCGGAAGCCTCCATTGTTTTAGTTGGCCAAAGATGATGCACTTGAGCAACCCATGCTTGCATTTGTTCGTTTGGCAGAGGCTGTCATCATGCCGAACACAACAGAAGTAAGTTGAACGGATATAGCGAGAAAATTAAATTCATATTTTTTTGGCCAAGAAATTCTTGGATTTTTTAATTTTGTTGTAAAGCTTGTCATATTATGGCTGTCAGGGGTGGTTATGTTTCAAAGGCTTTTCCTTTGTGCGTGTGTGTCGCTGCATACCATGCAATAAATGCGTTTTTCACTAGACAAGGTTGTAAAGTTATAAGTTTTTAATTGCATTATTGTTTTTGTGCAGCTTCCGATTCCAGTACGTTTCATCTTTATTGTACTGGGACCTCCATCCATTGAATTTGATTACAAGGAGATTGGACGCTCCATTTCTACTTTGATGTCAAACACGGTATGTGTTTTCAGGGGAAAGTATAAGCTCAATTGTGAATAAGTTAAAGGAAACCATTTTTATGCATGTTTTTTTCCAGCACTTCCATGAAACGGCTTATAAAGCCAATGACAGGAAAGATCTGCTGAAGGGTATCCACGAGTTTCTGGATGAAAGTATTGTATTGCCCCCCGGAGAATGGGATGGAGAGCTGTTTCCTTTTGAAGGTGAGAAAAGCATGTTTAATTACTTCCTCTACTGCATATATGAGTGAAAAATGTGTCTATGATTCCATGGGAACAAAGGAATTAGAGTCGAATCTCAGTTCGCCCCAGGTTATCATAATACCTTGGGATGATAGCCTTGGACAAGTGAATAAGGGTAGCATATTTGCATATTGCTAAAGTGAAAATGATAAAATTGTTAGTGTACACTTTCACTCAATCATGTGGTTATATTTTGCGTTTATTTGTTTTGTTGTCAAAATAGTATTTTAATATGAAGGAGGATGCATCTGCTCCTTCAGTTCCACCGTTTTACTTTAGACTCCCTACTTACGCACTTTTTACTTTTAAAAAGCTTATCGGATTTTTTCGCTATTTTTATACAGAACTGCGTGAAAAAAGTCAAGCTTTAAGACGACAAAAGGAAAGACGGCGTTCCCTCGCCAAAGGACTATTAGATCCTGGTGATGGGGATGGTGGAGCACCCCACGGTGGAGATGGTGGCGATGATCCCTTGAGACGAACAAAACGGATTTTGAGTAAGTTTCAAGGGGAAAGTTATTAGATGTATGGGTTATTATTATTAAGACATGGGATAATTGATTGGTTTTCTTGAATAGGCGACAAGACGCAAGGGCATATAGGAATATCTGAAACTTTAATGGCAACTGCTGGCGCTGGAATGATTTTTTCATTGTTTTCCGGTCAACCTCTCCTGATTATTGGAACCACTGGGCCGCTGCT
>JAITYZ010000912.1:0-14454 GCA_027744595.1 Paronellides praefectus
ATGCTTGTAAGAAGCAAGTTAACTTACCGATGACGATAATGATGATGATGATCATTCAAAAAATGTTTACGCTGACTCATCCTTGTGGTGATGTGGATGTGTAGTGTAGTTACTCATTGTGATTCCGCTGCAGGCTGGCATTTTTCCTATGCAAGCAAACAGACAGACATCTACATATGCACACATTATTGTAGAGAACCCCATAAAAAAACTAGTGGTGAGGGAGAAGGAAGTCAACTCTGAAGAATGCGCCGCGCAGTTTTATCCGTGATGATAGTATGCAAATGAACAGACAAACTCCACAGATGTTTTTCGGTGAAGATGAGCAGCATTTGGAATGATGGTGCACTATACGCTTTTTATTATCCAATTAGGCATTACAACAACTAGAGCGTTTATGTACCATGGCGGTAGTTGTGTATTTATAGTTAATTATGGCTGTGCGATATGAGATGAGATCATGAAGAAAATTTCCTAGAAATTTGAAATTCGCTAGTGTCAACGCAGAAGATGGAGAGATAATATTTAGCATTTCAAAAAATAGGTATATTTAGATGAGATTGGGGAAAATGGGATGATGACACAAAATAAAATACAAAAAAATGTATGAAATCACAAACAGCGTTTTTTTACAAAAAATATTGCATGATGTGTGTATAGAGGTTCCATAGTATTATCCAATAACAAAGAAATTTTGTAAAAATGGAATGGTCAAAGGATGTGGCCTGGTCTCTCTGCTCTTGTCTGACAGCTTCTGTCTGAGGCACGTTTCGCAATAAAGTAAAAGCAATTGTGCCATATGATCTCATATATGCCATCTCACTTTTTTTTATCTACTTTTCGGATTTTGTAAACTAAAAAATAACATGGCCTGAAGACAGCAGGATAATATGCATTACATAATATATAAAAAATATGGCATGTGCGTTTCTTTCCTTTTGAGCCCAGTTTTTCTTTAGCGGCTTTGCTAAAAAAACAAACTTGTATTGAAAATGAAAATCTGTATCGAAAACGTCAACTTTACGGACAGATTATACATAGTTTATTGGCTAACATATAATAATATATTATGTATTTCATGTTCATGCATGATCCGTTTCACTTTTTACAAGATCATGAAAAAAATAGTACTCAAAAAGTGCATTTATTGGTTGTATTATTATATCACTTACGCCAGCACCATACCACCACCGCCGCCACCGTGTCGAATAAAGCTAACAAGAAAAAAAGGAAGGGAGTGTGTGAACGAACGTGATCACACCGTCAATCCATTTTCTCCACTTGTATATATATTTTTTCACTGATACAAGCATACCCAAAAAACCGCAACGCTTTTCAGATAAAAAATACTCTTTTCGATTGAGGGAGCACACAGCTTTTGAAATTGAAATAACACCGAGAGGCTTGAGCAGAGCAGCAGCGATAGTAGCATTAAAGCAGCACAGAACAACGGCTCATTGTATAAAAAAATGACCAGTAGAAAAATGGAAAAAATGAGAAAAGCGGCTCATTTACATGTTGTCTTCCAAATTCCAATACACAATCCATTTATCCAATTTTTGGCTCAACCAACTTCTGGTTTATAGTTTCTCGTGTACAAAAGCCATTTTTTGATGGTGATGAATGAATTACAGATATTACATCACATTGAGTTGTTATCATAATCTCATTTGTAAATCATAAAACCAACAAAAAAAATCATGTGCATTATGCCAAGAAATAAAAAAAATCCAATGAATACGAGATGTGATTTTGATGATGATAATATAATTCGGTTGGACACTAGCAAAAAAAATGTGAAGTGAAATAAATAAAAGGGGAAAATGTCTTCCAAATTCCAATACTCAATCCATTTATCCAATTTTTGGCTCAACCAACTTCTGGTTTATAGTTTCTCGTGTACAAAAGCTATTTTTTTGATGGTGATGAATGAATTACAGATATTACATAAAAAATGTGATTTGAGTTGTTATCATAATCTCATTTGTAAATCATAAAACCAACAAAAAAAATCGTGTGCATTATGCCAAGAAATAAAAAAAAATCCAATGAATACGAGATGTGATTTTGATGATGATAATATAATTCGGTTGGACACTAGCAAAAAAATGTGAAGTGAAATAAATAAAAGGGGAAAAAATAAGAAGGTACGGCTCATCTCCATTTTTATACATTTTATTAGGGATTACCAAATATCGATTTTTATACAGAAAAAATAGAGAGGTATTATGTTACATGCAAAATGCAACAGTATTATTTCATGCATCCATTTCGTTTTTCTTTGAAACCCCAATAAAGAATATTGATTCGGTAATAGGTACTTAGGTAGGTATATGTACACGTACACAAAATACACAAATGCGCAAACAGGAAAAAAAGAAGAAAAAGCACTTTTTAAACCATGTGTTGTGCAGCACATAAATGGATAAGTGCTTTTTTCTCACTGAAAAATCGCCAATGATGATTATTACTTCCTAAATAAACTTGTTGATCGTTCCTCCATCAAAATGAGGCATGATGAGTATACAATCATGTTTTCATCTAAAAGTTTATTTTTCATGTAAAAAACCAATATAATCACTAAATAAATATATTATGGATATAAGGCGCTGTGTTGTTCCTTTTCTGTTTCTTTCTTCTAGTCTTGTTGTTTGGCTTTGTCTGAATTGGTCGGTACATCTCTTTCGTCTGCTCTACTGATGCTTCTCTGCTATATGCTGTCAGTCAGAATTATGTTATTTTGTTTATGGAGCTTTGTGAAATTGGATCAGCCTTTTTTGTAGACAAAGTTATTCTTAACTTTTTTTTCAACAAAAAACTTCTTCCTTCCCAATTTTCTTTTCATAATCATCATCATCAACCATATCTCAGTATAGGCATGCAACCATAGCATAGCATGTCTGCTAGCCTGTTTTCTTGCTGATGAATACTCCAACTTGATAAAAGAAAGAGCTACTAAACTACTAAAAAAACTACGCTACTACCTATATATTTTTTTATTAATATCTTCATAACCACACTACATATAATATATTTAGCCTACTCCACTGCTTCCATTTATCATCATGATGATCATATTATCTTCAATAACTTTACTCGCTCATTCGTGTACAAAAAATATATATATTAGTTATTCGTGTAAGTGTACACTCAAGTTAACTTTTTTTACAGCCAAGTTCCAATTTTTTTTAATGTTGTTATTTTGTTACTAGTGCACGCAGTTGTGGTCTTATCATCATCATCATCATCGTCATCATATAATCATTATAAAAAAGATGATGATGATGATAATAATGGTGATCGTCTTGAATTTTTTTTCTCTTCTCCACTTCAACTTTACTATCGTAGTCCACACTGTGGACTCGACAGTTCTATTTTCATTCATGTGTGCTGCACCAAAAACTTGATGCTTTCTATCTTATCATCTGCACACACACTGCAACATTCTAAAATTGATATCGCATTATTTGATCCCCAAGATAAATTATATACTGAAGCACATGAAGCTGAGTTTTAGATGAGTAGAGAGAACAGTAGCAGCTGAAGAGTAATTGAGATGATGATGATGATGATGTTTACTTGAATGAGGAACATGCAGTTTTTTGAGTTTTCAAATAAAAAAAATAAAATACTTAAAAAAATGTCTTGTGTCCAATGTCACACGAAGAAGCAGTGTAGTAACAACAACACGGCACGACAACGACACATGGGAATTATTATGGTATACTATCATTTGCTATCATGATCATCAACACACTGCAATTCTCTACGCAGCGGAAATTTTTTCGTGAAGAAAAAAAGAGAATCTTCTAAAAATGCGCATCTCTTCTTCTTTTGAGGTTTTCTTTACAATCAAACTATGTATATTGGTATCGTCGTGTCCAATTTTTAACAAGAGATGCACTTATAGCGCAAGATAAAGAAAACAAGAGATTTTTTTAAAGGAATAAGAAGAGTAATATAGTAGCCAAGATAGTGGCTACTTGAAAATAACCAGACGTAGTAGTAGCGAAACCGTAATGATGACCATTTTGTTGTTACGCGCTGGACTCTTGAAAAAAAGTCATGAGAAAAAGAAGGATGTATTTTTTTAGAGAATTGTCTGGAGGAAAAGTTGAAGGGAATAAAGGCCAAGACACGTACTGGAGAGACCAAGATGATACGTTTTAAATTGAACAAAAAAAGTAGTGGTGGTATAGATACGGCATGTAAGTAGGTTTATATATTTTGATGAAAAGTACATAACCTATTACATCAAAGCTACATATATAAGCTTATTTGGTATCATATGACAAGGAGAAGATGATGATGGCTGGCGATTTGATAGAAAAGTAAGATGTAAAACACTACTGTCATAGTCATGACTCATGAGAATCAAGGTCTGCTCTGTGGCTTATATCTATGTACCAATGTACCTATCTTCTCAAGACAACAAAAAGTCATTTTCTGTGTCTTGTGATAACTGAAAATAGCTGGAAGGTATCATATAGAAAAAAAGACTACTGGAAAGACTAGAATTTTTTTGTTAGAATTTTTTACTTGAAAAGAAAGAAAGGAAAAAGAAGCGGAACTGGAGACGCCGTACAAAAAAATGCAATAGCAAAGGATGACATCGGAAGGAACAGGCAAGAGAAAATGAACAGAAGGTTAAAAAGAATTGCCTTGATTCCCATACATACAGACATGACATACTATAGTCATTGTGAAACCCATTGTTATATAATATACCAGTTGTGCTTTTTTTATGCTGCGCTGTGCTACGTTGATCATGAGATTGTAACGCTGAAATTGCACTTTGTTACTACACAGTGCACTCCACATAAAATAATATATAACGGCTTCGACAGCAGTATCCCTTATCGCTAGCCATAAATATGCCTTTATATCGTTTCATTTTCATATCATATCGTCATCATCATCATCCCAACCTGCCTTTGTCTGACAATCTGAGTGAGAGATGTTGTATATCATGTTTGATGATGGTATGTGCATGCAGATGTACATGTGTAGTTATTGCAGTAGAGAATATAGCGACACTATGTTATTATGATATGGGTAAATGTGTAGTGTTGTATACACACTTGGATTCTCCTTTTGTTAGAAAAAAATCATATAATAATATTCTATTTTTCATATCCTGTCAAGTCCTTCCTTTAAAAAATTCATTGCGAGAGTGAACCGGAATGGTGGTAGTGGCACTGACCATGAAAGCTGTTTGAAGTGAGGATGACATGATATGCTATGTAATATGTAAAAGTAAGATGACTTTTTAGCTGCAGCTGTGCATACAAAATATAATGGAATTTTGTACATTTTTTTCATATTCACGCAAGAGATTTTTTAAAGCTATTTCACTTCTATATGCAAAGTAAAGAGAAAAGATGAAAAGAACACTTTTGACAAAATTTTATTGATTGCTTTCGCCGTTGGCAAGCTGGGATATAAGCTGTATGTCTTTTGGTAAGATATGATTTCAAGGTTATGTGTTTCACTGGCATGAAAATAGCCGGAAAGGAAAACTCTAAGGTTACTGCTTGTAGAACAGTCATGGTCATCATCAGCATCTTCATACTTTCGAGTAAAATGAAAGGAAATGTAAGCTGTAAACTTTTTAAGAACAAGTTTACTTGCTGCTTATTATGATGATAAGGAGGTATAGACTGCTAGTAGAACAGTCATCGTCATCATCATGGTCATCATCAGCATCTTCATACTTTCGAGTAAAATGAAAGGAAATGTAAGCTGTAAACTTTTTAAGAACAAGTTTACTTGCTGCTTATTATGATGATGATAAGGAGGTATAGTTTGGAGTTTGGAAAAAGGGGAGTAATAACCGTTTCGTCGAAATACAAAATACATGAAGTATAGTATGGGCTGTTTCTAACTTTATACACTTTTGTATATGTCCTGCCAAAATGAGGTTTTTGTTCACCAGAGTTGGATGGAAGAAGGGATAATGGGCCATTTTTATTTAAGCAAAAATGATTTCGCGAAATTCCGAGTGTAAATGAGAAAAGTGTGCTAAGAAAGCGCGGGTTTTTGGAGAGAGAAATTAGGGATAATGTAATAAAGGTTAATATCTTTGGAGTTGTTGTGTAAAATGGTCGTTTCTAATGACTATTTGTGGAAAATTGGTATATTTGCGCATTGTATTGTGTAGTGGTACAACTTTCTGATATGCATGTCCACATATCCAACTACTCTCTCCAAACTACGTTTCCCTCACCGTGAAATGTGCAAAATTGCTGACAAAATGGTGATGTAAATTGGGATATAAAATGCACCACATTCATTTCTCCTTCTCTCTCTCTCTCTCTCTCTCTCACTGTCTGAGTCAGTAATTCGGTTATACTGCATGGTTTGGTGGAATACACCAACAAAACAAATGCGCAAATGTGTGAGAAATGTGGATGCAAAGCCAGGATAGCAATTTTCCTGTGTGTACTTTTCATTCTGCTTGCCGCTCCCGTGCTTCACTCTCTGCAGATTTGATACATAATAAAACATCATTTGAATTACAAATTAGTAGTGTATTACCACTACCAAAGCGCATACCAAAAATAAAAAAGTTTGCAGGCGAGGATAATGGAGTGGAGTGTTGCTGCTACAAGTGAGGTTATAGTGTAGCATGGATAAACACAGTCACATCAGTTTAGCTGCTTTCTACGCTGTTTTTATTTTTATTTTTCAATGAATCAGTTCAAGATGCAAAAAATAAGAGCAAGATAACATGTTACAGATACGCTGCAATCCACTTGTTCATAATAATATGTAGATATAAATTGTACAAATGAAGTGATTGTGATAAGCTTGTGCAAAAATGTAGGTTAACTGATATAGTAAGACGATATGAAGAACAAAAGCTTGTTGGATAGACAATTGGCGGAAATCTCAACGATATCTTATATCATTTTATCCCCTTTTTATATGCACTCGAATGCTATGTCAAGCATACTTATATTTTACGGAGGAGGACGATGAGTTTAGTTTGATTTGATGGGAGCAGGGATAAAAAAGCAAACACAAACGCAGCATAATATTTCCACTTGTGCGATTGCAATAAGAACCATCAACTCTTCTCCAGTAGAAATAATAATAATTGCTACAGTTAGTTGTAAGTGGTCATTACAATAATATTTCATCTTTCCAACCATACATACTGACTATGACAATGTTGTACTATTGAAGTATCTTCCTGCTACTCCCCAAATCCACAACTTTTGTCATTGAAGGAGTCAATGAACAGGGAAAACGTACTACTATGCTGCTGCTGCTGGTCCACACCACCGTTCCATACGAACTCTCAGAAGAGGACACTCGCAAAAGATTGAATGGACATTAAGCGGTCACATATGGACACAAGTGGCTTTTGGAGAATGAAATTAGCCAGCCTAGTCTCTAGAGATAATGTAGAGAGCTTCTATAGCTCTTTTTCATATTTTGGCCATGTATGCACACTCCATACTGTGCATATATATATTTATATACCTACCTATATACATTGTTATGGGTTTGTATATTATGGCGAGCAGTATAAGTGTCAAATGTACATTGCGTGCCTACTACGCATACATACAAAGTACCATTCATTTATTTGATAGTTGACAACTTTGCATATTACATGCCTCCCTTCTTCCAGTTCCAAACTCCTGTTCAGTTTTCTCTCCTCGTCTGCTGATGACCATGTCTTGTCTATTCCGTGTTATTACCCTACACCGCCGTCGTCACAGACAAAACTAAGCAAATAGCTTTTGGCTTTTTGCTGCGTGGCAGCGCTCAACCAGCCAACCATCCAAAACTTGTGGATATATGAATATAGCGACAAGAGGCAACTACAATAATTTTCATGGCTTCTCCCTACCTCCTCTTTGCGCTGCTGCTCCTTCAAAAAAGGGAAAGGAGCGAGAGGAGAAATTGCCAAATAATAAAAGAACAGGAAAGACTTAAAAGGGAAGGGAGCGCGGCAAAGGAGAATACGGAGAAATTGTTAGAAAATGAGATTGTGTCAGCAGGAACAGGGAACAAGCTGGTTTGCTGGACTGGATGATGATGATGATGTCTTCACTTCACTAGCTAAATAGGAACCTGCATAGAATAGTAGAAGTGTAAATGCAAGGAGGTAGCAGCTGAACTGTGAGAATCCTTTCTGGTGAGGAAAGGAAAAAGCAATCATTCTTGGGTGTCATCACCCAGGCATATCATTATTTATTCGGATCGGTGGCAACCTGACATGCAGTTCATGTTTTACACCAACTCGTACAGTCCACCACCACCACCATCCGTGCCGGGATGTCATATATAAGGAAATTCCAACAAGAACACCAATCAGCGAAGTGAATATACTAGAATTTTGTAAAGGACAAGAAGCAATATTCACACCATTAGTTCTTTATTTAAATTGCTTGACAATCTGTCTGGATATCTGTTGTTGGTGTTGTTTTGGGTCTTTGTGTGTCCGCTGACCCAACTGACCCCTTTTTTGAAGGATTTCACTTGAGAAAGTGAAATGAAAGAAAAGCTCTTTAAATTGTCATGAACTCTTGGCTCCAGATATTATGAAAAAAATAAGAAAAATTTATACTTTTTTGCGTGTCCCACGCATTTGACTTGTTAAGCAACTTAACCTCGTGTAGTATCACATTCTTTTTTAAACACTTTTATACAAAATGTAAAGGAAAAAAGAAACAATAGTTTTTGCGAAAAAAAGAGCACATATCACAATGATCATCATTTATTCATCAAGTTGGAAGTAGTGAATAATGAACAGTAGAAAAGTGAGTATTCAGGTGTGTCTTTTTGATGATGACGTACTTAACTATTTTTAAAGTGTATACGTTCAAGTAGCTTTTCTACCTCGTACACTTAGTTTTTTTTGCAAATGTGAAGGGTTGAGAAATTTAAAAAAGAAATATATTTATGCTCATTTTTACAATGTTGGCATTCGTCTCGTCTGCACGATTTTTTATTACTTTTTAAGTCTTTTTAGACGTACCTATTTACATTTACATACACATCAGAGGAGGCTTTACGGTGACATATTAATGTAGATATTGTACCAGGCTAACATCTTAAATAGACTGGAACTTCAACAATGACAACAATCTTCTTCTTCAATCAACATACTTCCTTTCCTACGTGACACTGTCTCGTTTATTTTGATTCTCGTCTATTTACTTGGTAGTCTATGAAAAATGTATAGTGTGTAGTAATTTTTATTTTGTCTAATGCTCTGTTGATGTGGACACACTTAACTTACTTAAATGAATTGATTTTTTACCCACACACACGCGCAGAAAATGGACATTGAGAGGGACACACGGTGAGAAGCGAATTACCAGGACACATTTAGCCTTATACATAAAACCATAACATGAGTACCTACATATTATTTTTTTTGTAAAAGGCTCGCAATTCCCAGTGTCCAATTCTCGTGTCAATCAATCTTAAAAAAAAGTAAAGAAAGACATGCTCAAAGCAGAGAGAAACAGAGAGAGAGAAGTATAAGTAAGTAAAGTGTGGTAGCTCTGTGGCGGTGGTGGTGGTATCATTTGTCAACAATTCTTGTACGATCATCAGTCATTTTTTTCATTCTCCTATTTTTTTATATTGCATCAAGAGAAAAAAACCAAGTGGGGGATTTATGTGTCTTGCATGTTGGTAAGTAATCCTTCTCTCCTTTTTCGCTAGTGTACTATGTATAAATACGGCATCCATATTACGGCTTCGCCATTTAACTAACAACTTGAGTTGAGACTTTTAGAAGAAACGTCTTATGATACATTGCAACTATCCTATTTATTCATCAATCAGTCAGTCAGTCAGTCAAGTCGCGCGAGAAGAAGCAGTAAAGACTTTTACTGTAATTGGTGACCGACTTCTTAAGAGAATTGAATGAACACACAAATTTCTTCTTCCTTTTTTATTCTGTTCTCGTGTGGCTCTCTGTTTCGTGATGATACTACTACCACCACCACCCCTATACATTATCTCAGCTTTTCCTAGAAGTCTATAACCATATATGTATGTCTGAATATAGATATATAATAATAATACAGTTAAGAATGAATCACAGCCAAAGCCTATAATTGAAATTGACAAAAGTAATAAAATTGACTGACTTGAGCTGAGTTTAGTCCTTCCTCCTTCTTCCTACCCAAAAAAAGAACCTCTGAGAGAAGCGCGCGCGACATGCACAAGCTAAACTGTCAGTAAGCATGTTATACTACAATAATCATAATAATTCGTCTTCTCTTGTAACAATAAACTGAAGAAGATTGATAAAAATGATGAAATGAATAGAGAAGGAAGGAATGGAAAAGGGTTATACGACGATGTGGATGAAATAAGAGGAAGCAATAGCGGAAAGGCTACCTTGTCATCACTTTTTTTATGTGTAGTATTTTTATTTGTTGTTGCTGCTATTTTGTTGCCTTCCTCTCTCTCGCCATTCGGCTATCTTTTGTGTCTTGCAACTATTTACTTTATTATTATTGGGCTAGGCCAAGGAACTTCTATCAATTTTTATCAAAAGGCAATTCAATTTTGCTGTTACTTTGAAGTACGGACGATACCCCCAGCGCAGCAGCAAAAAATATAGCGCAACAGCGAAAACAAAATAATACACAATGACAATGATTGCTGTTTTGTAATAATGATAATCGTGTAAATATAAGTGGATGTACTTAAAATTGTTTGTCTATGATAATGGTTTGTAATGATATCTGGTGTACCATATCATCTAGTCGAGACGGAAAGTATTTTAGAAACAATGACGGGGGAGAGAGCGTGCATAACGACAAAAAAACGTTTTGAATAAATGAATGTCATCATCATCATCATCATCTCAATTCATAAGAGAATCTATATATTTCTTCGTCATAGTCATGAGTCATGATATTACACATTTATGCACATAAATATTAGTTTTATTTGTAAAAAATGTAGTAAAATGATAAATATATGCTCATCTGTTTACTTATTTTTTGTATGTCGGGAGAAACACTGAGAAATAATATCGCCCAGTCTTTTTACTCCATTTCATTTGTTGAGTGTATTACAATTGTATATTGTATGAATGAACTATGATGGACTATATATCTATGTAGTTAACTTAAACTGCTTCACTTAGATAAAAAAGAAGAAGAATTTATTTACGACTGGTTCGCGTGCCTTGGGATGCTAAAAGATGAAGAAGAAGAAAAAACATCATGTCCTTTTTTGTTTAGAAGACTAGACACGAGGGAATCTTTTTTCCCTTTCATTTTTCTTTTACCACCACTGCTTATATATCTCATATATTTTTATGTATATTTTTCAATGGAAGACTAAAAGAAAAGGGAAATAACAGACTAACTGAATGAGAAGAGAAAAAAGACAAAGCAGACAAAACAGACAGGGCGGTAGCTCAAGGATACTTTTGCCAAGAAAATTGCAGCAGCAGTACCACCTCCACCACCACCATCACCAGAATCAAAAAGTGCGGAGGGAATGTGTGGCCCTCCTAATGCACTTTTTTCTTGTTCGGATAACGAAAAAAATACATAACAATTCCTGTGCACTAATGGTTCCTAATGTCTGTCTATTTAGTCTGCTAGTGTACACTTGTGTGTTAGTGTATGCCATTCATTTATGTACCTTCATGTTGTTGTTGCTGTTGTTCTACAATTTTGGCAAAGGAAATGGAAGAAGAGAGGGATGAGGCAACAGAGAGTAAAGAGGACTTTAAATGTATTTGTCTTCTTCTGCACAAACATGGCAGTGAAGACAAACGTGAATTCATGATTCATGCATGTGATCATCATCATATCATTATTATCATGATGGTGATGTATGCTTGCATGAGTAGAGGAATTGAATCAACACAGCCAAGTACACACAAGCTATACTATTTTCAACTTTTTTGAGCAACAAAAAGACAGTTTCCTCTCAACTTCCTTTAAACGTTAAAGTAAAAAGGGAAACAAGACAAACAGCAAATGAATTCTCTCATGAAGGCATGATGTGTACAACAACAAGATAAACATAAGTGTGAAATTTGACTTAATGATCTCTCATGCATTATGCCGTGTTATTATGATTATTGTCAGAGAGAAAAATTGTCTAAATATATCCCTGTCGCTATTTGCTCACGACACCTTTTTGTACAAAAAAAGAGTGTGAATTTTAACTGGCTTTTGAGTGAGAACTTTAAGGACACTTATTTGTCTTGGTCTGTTGCCTTATATTTTCTGTGTTAAAAAATTGCAAAATGTTTATTTTTTTTTCTTTAAAAAAAGAGAAAAAAGGAAGAGCTCATTTAAAACAAAAAACATGGTACATATACTACAGTAGTATTACTACTGCATAATACGTTTGTGAATACATATAAAAAAATATCCTCATCATCATCACGACTTGTTCATTTCATTCATTCATACATTATTACTATTACTTTTACAATTGTACTACCACCCTCTTTTTAGGTCAAACATATCACCATTTTTTTTCTACCGCAATGTTTTATGCAAATTCTAAAATACTCTTGCAAGAAACATAGTAGATTTCTTTTTTTTTGTCACAGGAAGAGAAAAAAACTGGGTAAAGTTATAAAAAAATGAAACAAAGTCAAACAAAAAACTCACTCTGTCTCCTACACAGACTAAAGTAAGTATTTAAGGTAGTGCACCTTATTTTTGGCTCCTATTTTGCACGTTTTTTTAAAGGATCAATGGGTCACTGTGTGGATAATAAAAAACTGCTGTCTCTCTATTTTGTCCACGTGAGAGTGCGTCTTTTGTATATCTACCAATAAAAGAAGGAGCAAAAAGGTACCTACCACCCAGGAGTGTGTGTACTTTTTTTTTGTATATGGCACAACACTTAAAAATTTATAGCATAAAAAATATTTTTTTTTTCTCTTGGCTCCTGCTAGTCTGTGCACTTTGCAGTAGTAAACCTTGTAGGAGTACCGGCAAACTCTACATTACATTTACATTGTTAGGTAGTTTACCTGATTCTTGAGAAAAAGTTATGTAATGTGTGGTAATCCAATATGTATGCATAATATTATGAAATGGCTCTCTCTATACACTGCTGTCATTGCTGCGTTTTTGTGTGTGTGAACCTAAAAAGCCCAACACAATATCCCATTTTAGTACTCTATTTGCTCGCCATTTAGATAACGTGCATTGTATGGGTTACATGGACTGAATATTTTTTTAGGTACACACACAAAAGACGCTTTAAACTTTTGCGAATGAGCCACCACAAAAAAACACATGCATTAAAGTAAAAGCGTATGTATGTACCTACCTATATGATTATAGTTTACTGTCTACAATTTACAATAAAGGTACGTCTTGTTCTTCTGCATTTGACTGTAAATCTATTTGGCTGGGAACCAAAATACTAAAAAGAAAGAAGTGAAGGCAGTGGACCAGCCAAAATGCTGAGACCAGACCAGACCACCAAAGTACACAGGAAAAAAGCTTAACCTTGGATTTTTCCCTTTTTTTCTCTCCAGACATTAAAGTTTTTCTCCGTTTTACTTCTCAAGAAAAAGGAAAGGATCTCTAGTGAAAAGCAAGGGGAAAAGTACAATTTTTTTTCTGGCTACTTATTATCCAACAAAGCGTAAGTGAGTGAATGAATCCATACTCTTTGTTGAAAAGGATGATGCCCCATGGGGGATAGTACACGGAGTACACGGGGAACATTATATTGTTTGAAAATGCATAGTGTAGAATACAAACAAGTGTAGCCAAAAAATACATATATTTTTATTAAATGGATACT
Source organism: Paronellides praefectus (assembly GCA_027744595.1). Taxonomy (NCBI): domain Eukaryota; kingdom Metazoa; phylum Arthropoda; class Collembola; order Entomobryomorpha; family Paronellidae; genus Paronellides; species Paronellides praefectus. The sequence goes on from JAITYZ010000912.1 coordinate 13,774, forward strand.
TAGAAAAAGTAATGTTTACTTTTCCCTACTTGTCATATGGATATGTAAAAGGAAGCAAGTAAAGCATGCATGCACACATGCAAGTTTGGTCAAAGTTGACAAGAACAAATGCACTACGCGATACTTGGTTGATAGGTTGAAAAAGAAGAAAGAGGAAGAAAGAAGGGAAGCGTGATAACATGCAATCCAACTATGTATAAGAAAAGAAAACTTGTCTTTAGCAGCAGCTTTTCTTCCCCTTTTATCTATCCACCTCTTTTTTCCTCTTCTCTTGTGCCGTTGTGTCCTTTTATTTAACTGTTTAAATAGTCACCTCGTCTCCCTTTGAAAATATTTTGTTTAACAAAAGGGAAACTCGTCGCCCTATTACTTTTTTTTCCTTTGTGTGTATTTATTTAAAATCAACTCTTTGACTCTTTTCATGCTGTACTTTGTCCGAAAAAATAAATACTACTAAAGAGTGGACACACACAAGCAAAAAAATAAACCTAGTATTTTTTTCTATGTGTAAATATTAGTACTTTCATTTGGTAAAAAGAAAGTTTGTTGAAAGCAGGAAGTGAAAGAAAAAGGAAAGAGAGTAGTACAAATTTGTAATATGTGGAAATGAAGCAAAAAAGGATGGTATGTTTGTATGCGTTTTTTATGTGGACGCTCTTGAAATTCTTAACATGATTTTTT